>JAPYZP010003225.1:0-12810 GCA_030522985.1 Torymus sinensis | reverse complement strand
TACTAGGTGTAAAGTAATTAAAAATATTACTTATGTCGACTGTAATTTACTATTCACTGATAAGAATTTTTCAATCGGTCTTACAGTCTAATAAATTAAATTAAATCTGACTGCCATTAATATTAATTAATTTAATTTACAAGACTGTAAGACCGATTGAAAAATTCTTATCAGTGAATAGGTGTAAACAAATATTGAAAAAATTCACTTTTTGCTATTGAAATAGTGATCATCGTTACAAGAGGGCTTGCGAAACCGATAAAACAAAATTTTAGCTGGAGGGCTTGCGAAACCGATAAAACAAAATTTTAGCTGGCAAAACAATATTTTTTATTATAAGTCCAGTACTTATACGCAAAATATATTTTGTGCCCGGATATCATGAAGGTTTTAGCGCTTACACCTATTAAGGCGAAAAATAATATTCGCGCCACGGCCGTACGACTTGACGGCTCAAGTAAGCATATCGCTGCACACAAGGGGACGGTGTACTCAACTGTGATCATAATGAGAGTAGTAGCAAGTATGATCATACACACTGTACGTCCTTAATACGAAAGCTACTATTTGCATAAATGTAGTTCACTTACTTCAGGGTTACCGATTTTTCCGTCAGTTCATCATAATTTTTTTGCAATTGTTGATAAGATTTTGCAAATTCATCTAAATTAGTTTTGAGAGACTCTAACTCCCTTTCGAGTTCATTAACTCGCTGATGAGTAGCCTTTAATTTTCCAGATAAATCAATTACTTCTTCTGTAATTTGCAAGATTGAAATAGTAAGACAGTTATAAAAATAATTGAAAAAATAAATTTTTCCACACGCCGTGCGGGATGTTCGATTTCCCACACGCTTTTTAAAAAAGCGGGAGGGGAAACCGAACTTCTCGCACGGCGTGTGAAAAAATAATGTACGTAACTGGTGCGGAAATTAGGTGATCTCACACGGACGTTGTGCTCGCTTCGCTCGGGCGACAAACTTCGCCCCTGCATGTCTCACCTAATTCCCGTACTAGTTGCGTAATGTACTATATTTTTAATGTATTTTACCAGTTTTCTGTTTGATTGTAACTTGGCATTGAGAATTAGTTGCTGTTAATTCAGCTTTTTCACCAACAAGAATTCCAATTGCTTGAGCATCTAATTGTACTTGCTCTTTCAATGGATTTACTTCACGAAATAGTCTGGCTTCAAATTCTGCATCTTTAGCACTAATTATTGCCTCTAATTCAGAGACTCGACTATTCTGTTTTTGTAATAATAAAAGATTATTATTTATTTTTTTACAATATAATTATTAAACAAGCAAATAAATACTCACAGACTGACTAACTTGTATATGTAATTGATTTACAAGTTTTTTCTGCTCTTCCAAACAACAGGTGAGAAATTGATTCCTTTGTTCCAAATCACAATTATTTAAAGTTGTTTCATCCAATCCTTGTTCATCAACTAACACATTTGCCACTGCATTTGCCATTTGTAACAGGTGTTCTTTTTGCAGTGAACTGGAAGTATTACTTGACATATTTAATTCTGATTTTGAATGTTCAATTTGTTGTATAGGTGAATTTTGAAAATGATTATTTATATCCACTGTTTCATGCATCATTTGTGAAGACACTGTAGAAGTACTTTCATTTCGACTGTGGTTTGGTGTAAAATTATTGTATAATGGAATTTCCGTAGTACCATTTGTCGATTCATGACCTGTATGAATTTTTTGAACACTGCTATTTTCTTCTGCTATAGGCATTGTTTTAATATTAACATAATTTTCATCATTACATTCTTTAGGAAATTCATTTGCATTATTTGTTCCTTTTTCATTAAATTCACTGTTTTCTTTTATTTCTACATTTTGTTGAAAATTTTGAATATCATCTTGATGAGTTTCTGAGCAGCTTCCTGCAGATGATTTCTGAAATAACCATTAAATTTTAATCTTAACAAAAATTATTGTTTTATAATACAATTAAAATTATAAAATAAACTATTATTAAAGAAATACCCGATTATTGTTATGGTTTTGTGGATCAGGGCTGTCTCTTATATTTTCTTCGGTGTGTTCTTTTTTGTGGCGTTGAAATTCTTTTAACTATAACAAAATATTAAAATATTTGTACAAAACATTTGTTTCTACTATGCAGCAATAGTATAATGACATTTGAACAAAAAAGTTACATGCAAAAATCATAAATATGCAACAATACTGTACTTTTTTTCTGGCAGCTAAAAGTCTTTCTTTATTCATTTTCTAAATTTTATTGTTGAAAATATAGTTCTTAAAAACTTGCCAAGTTAATTAAAGGCAACAATGTTTATTTACATTATGTTTTTATAAAAAATAATACTACACATTTGACAGCAGTACAAAGGTTATGTCATGTCTTCAATCTGCATGTCTGCAAGTGCCACTTCACCAATTCGTGAGTATTGTATTTTGTATAGGTAGCTTCGTAAGTTCGTAGCAAGCTTTCCCACCAGTTCCGTTCCCACCTATAGCTATCCGCTATTCCACCTCCCACGACCACATATATACGCATGATGACATGATACAGTGTGTATATATACACACTAGAATACAGTACTAATCATACAGCGTTGCCATTGATTACTAGGTTAGTATTGTATTTTCTTACAATATCACATACGTAATCTATTAATAATTCATGATTCAACAAATAATAACAATTTCAATACGAATGATTAATAGAAAACTTTGAATTGTGTTAAAAAATTAGTTTAGAATATTTAAATTCGAATTTTCCCGCGGAAAAATTAGCAATGTAGTGTTATTTTTTATAAATTTGACACCACTGTTTGTACCTATGTACGTTTATAAATAAAAATAAATTGGAAGATGTAATAGACATTATACGCACAACGTGTCTTAACAATTGCAAATGTCACCTTTAAACAGAAGTTTATTGGAAAACAAAATATTGCTTTATTGTAAAAACGACAGTTTTTACCTGTGCGATTAAAAACAAATGTTACTATTATGAATTATAGTTGTTAATATTTGATTTTTACGATATAGTTTGTTAAGATTTTAGTAAATTTTATTAATTAGTTGAGTAGTTGATTTTAATGTTAGTATCATTATTGCCTTGTTAATATTACTGCGTTATAACATAGGATTAAAAAAATGGCTGCAGTAACAACTGGTAATCCAATTGGCGCAATGAGGTTTGTATTTTTATATCAAACTTTATCTTTAAGATAACATTCTGCATTCACAGATATTATCACTAACTTTATTATTTTAGATGTCCTCCACATGCCAGAAATGTCCGACAGGGCAGTATTATTGATTTTGATATTGATATGTTTTTGAAAATTTCTAATTATGAAGATACTGTTAGACAACTTGACATCTACTATGGAATTGGTATATTAATTGGCAGTAAAATATTGTTTAATTAAAATTGTATATTACAATTTGAATTTTTATTTTAGTTAAAAGACAAATCCTTCACCACCAAAGCTGCATCACTGGTCTTTTTCCACAAATTTCTATTGACAAGATTGTGGGAAGCGTTAGAGAAAGCATATATTGTGCTGCAGCAGTATGGAGTTTACACCAAGCTTATAAGTAATGAATACAAATATTTCATCTTCTCAGAATAATAAATTTATTTTTACATATTTTAGACGAATAGATGATGACAGAGGAAAATCATATGAACTTGGTCAGTCAGCAATAAAATGTATGAGAGGGATCTTAGAATGCTGGATGAAACAATCTTCAAGAGTAGAGTTATTCAAAAGAAACCAGTCTAATCGTTTTGCATTACATTGCAAATTTCATTTAGAAACAGGCGATGAGATATTTAAGGATGAAGATTATAATCATTTACAAGTAATTATTATCAATATACTACATACTAACAATTTTGTTAATAAATGTCTTCTGTATTTTTGTAGATTGATGTTGTATCTTTGTACCTAATCTTTTTGGTACAAATGATTTCATCTGGATTGCAAATAATTTATACTCAAGATGAAGTAGCTTTTGTACAAAATCTTGTTTACTACGTTGAAAGAGCGTATAGAACACCTGACTATGGAATGTGGGAAAGAGGTAGTCGTTATAATGATGGCACACCAGAAATTCATGCAAGTTCCATTGGTATGGCAAAAAGTGCACTTGAAGCTATCAATGGTTGCAACCTCTTTGGAGAGAAAGGTGCATCCTGGTCAGTTATTTATGTTGATATAGATGCTCACAATCGAAATCGAAGCATTTTTGAAACTATGCTTCCAAGAGAATCTAGTTCTAAAGTATACAAATTTTTAATCAATTTTTTAACTATTTATCTTTTTTTTATTTTATTTTATGAAACTTCTTTTTTATAGAGTGTAGATGCTGCATTGTTACCAACAATTTCATTTCCAGCCTTTTCCACCCATGAAGAAGTTTTGTATAATGAAACAAAAGCTAATATAATAAGAAGGTTAAAAGGAAGCTATGGCTTCAAGAGATTTGGTAGAGATGGTTATAAGACTGTATTAGAAAATCCAGATAAACGGTATTACACATCTGGACAGATCAAAGTAAATTTTAATATAATAATTACAGAGTACATTTTAAGTTTGAACAATAAAATTTTATTATTATTTAATAGGAATTTGACAATGTTGAATGTGAATGGCCACTGTTTTATATTTTTATGATAATAGATGGAGTTTTTAACTCTTTACCAGAACAAGTAGAAGAATATCAAACTTTACTCAAAGCTAGATTATCCAAAGATTCTCAAGGAGGTAATTTCTTTTTTACTAATTCATACTAATTTTAGGAATTTAAAAATATTTTTTCATATTTTTTAGATCCTGTAGTACCAATGTACTATTATGTTCCTGAAGATAGTATCGAAGCTGAGAAGAATGAACCAGGAAGTACAATGAAAGTTCCAAGTGAAATTGGTAGGGGACACAGGGGAGGAGATGAACATGCTCCCATTTATTTATGGAACCAAGCAATGTTTGTTATTGCACAACTTCTAACTGCTAGCTTGTTACACATTAATGAGTTAGATCCAATTCGTCGATATTTACCTTCATATAATAGACCAAGGAAAGCAGGAAGATATTCAGCTTTTCAGGTAACTATACAAATTTAAAAAACAAAGATATAAACTTAAATCTACTAAGTAATAATCTACTTTAAATTTACTCATAAATTTACTCATAAACGTGAAATCATAATTTTATGAAAAAGTCATTAAGGTTGATAGTAAGTTAATATTTTTTTTTACATTTTATACAGGCTAAACCAAGCAGTGTAAGTAATGTTTAATTTGTGTTGCCTGCTCTAAATATGTATGTGAAATTAATGACTTACAAAATAAATATAAGCACTTTATGCAGGCTTTTATCACTTTAGGTATTTACTTTGAATGTTTAAGTTTTATGAATAGTAATGAATTCTGCACAATTTACTAAAGTAATTCATTATTAAATAAAATCTTTGTATAAATTTCATCTGTAGAACATGAAAGCAGTAGGCCACAAATAGAATAATATGTATATTAAATAGAATATGTTTTATTATTTCATATACGCATGTTAATACAATTAAAAAAATGCTTATCTCTATCAGCATACTTATATTTTTATAAAAAAACTTTTTATTGCTTTTTAGAATAATTTTGTATTTTTCTACTCTTTCTTCTTATTGTTATTAAATACATTAATTATATTCAATATGTGTTCTTGAAAATAAGTAAATATATATGAATGTGCTTTCAATAAGTATTTTAACACTTTCAGGTCAGCATGACCTATATATAAGTCATTAATTATTGTTTTTATTTCTTAACTTTTATGCACTTTGATGTTTGAAATATTATAAACACTGCCTTATGCATTAGCCGCCTTGAAAGTGTTAATATAGATGTCTAATTAAATTCGCAATTTAATTTTAAATTATTTTTCAGTATATCTTATTTATAATGAATAAACTGTAAAATGAAATTGTTATTTACTTATAATACAATATGTGTATCATTTCTACAACTAGTCAATGCTTATTATTGCTATATACACTGTAATAAAGCATGCTTACTACTGTCTATTTATAAACAATTATTTATTTTTTTTAAACTACTTTTTTAAATTTTATTTAGGGTACTCATACTGATCTTGTGGTACAAATTGTATTAATTGCTGAATCTATGCGATTGCAAGCTATGATGGCTACATATGGAATTCAAACTCAAACACCTCATGAAGTAGAGCCTGTACAAATTCTTTCCTCTACTCAACTTGTCAAAGCGTATGAATGCCTGGGTGTAAATCATAAATTAGATCTTGAAGGTAGACCGGTCAGACCTATTGGTTCCTTGGGTACTAGTAAGGTAATTATGATAGATATCATATCTGAAAATTTTTAAAATGCTAAATATTAACCATTAAAAAATTATGTAGATTTATCGAGTATGTGGTATGACTGTTCTTTGTTACCCATTAATATTTGAAGTATCTGAATTTTACTTGTATCGGGATATGGCATTGCTTATTGACGATATTAAAACAGAACTACAATTTGTTGGAAAATACTGGAGATTATCAGGAAGACCTACTGTTTGTCTTTTGATACGTGAGGAACACATGAGGTAACAGTATATTGTACTCTGTATACAAATAAAATCTTAATTTATTTTATCACATAAAACTAAAGTTAATAATATATTGTAGAGATCCTCAATTTAAAGAAATGCTTGACCTTTTTGCAATGTTAAAAAAGGGCTATTGTGATGAAACTAAAGTACGTATTGGCCGACTTCAAAATTTAATATCATCTTCATGTATAGGTATGTCTATATACAAAAATTAATTCAGTATAATTTATATTATAAAAAAATTTTTACAAAATTTCTAAAAACATATTTTTATGTTGACAGAGCATTTAGATTTTATCAATACAATGGAAACTGATTTAGAATTATCTCAATTCAAACAATTAGAGCATGACTATATTGGCTATCAAAGCTTAACAGATGTGCCAAAAGCTTTATCTTATGATGAAGATTTGAAAGATTTTTCAGTGAGTCATTAAATTTACTATATGACAAATTTAACTTTAAAATTATCTATAATATAATTTTGTTATCACTTTTTAGAGCTATAAAAATGAATCTACTCCTAATGTATTAAGTGCAATTCGTAATTCTGGAGGATTATATGCAAAATGTCAATTGTATGGTATACTTTTACAACGAGAAGGAGACAGTTATGAAATTAATGGATCTACAGGTACAATTATACATTTTTTTCTCTATTTCGAAATTAATTATTTAACATTACATAAAAATGCATTTATAATTATTTTAATTAGAAACTAATAATAGTTTTTAAAATAATTTCATTCTTTATTTTCATCTATTCTTTTAAAGTAATATTACTTTTTATGAACCACTTTAATTTTAATTTTTAAATTTAATTGTTATTTTAGTTGGTGATATTTTAAGATCATTATACCAACAGGCAGGTAGTCTTCGTTATTGGATGGTTGTACGCTATTGCAGCAGTTTATTAAATCATACTGTAGATAGTATTAGTCCTTTTATAACAGGTGTTCTTGTTAAAGGCAAACAGGTATTAATTTCTTTCTATTAAATTAATAAAATCTTCTATATCCCTTAAAATAACATCAAATCTTTGTATTTAGATAACTGTTGGTGTTATTGGACATCAAGAAACAGTTTTTGATAAGCCTATGACACCTGCAGAAATACAATCAGTAATGTATTCAACCATTCAACCTCACAATGTTATTCAAGCTGTATTACAGCAAGAAATATTATTATATTGTGGACGTCTCATTGGAACTAATCCAGAAATGTTCAAGGGCATACTTAAAATTCGAATTGGGTATAAGTACTTTTTTATTTTTGACTATTTTTTTATAATTATTATTATCAGTTTCTTAATTTTTATAGATGGGTTTTAGAAGCAATGAAGCTGTATTTGGAGATAATTGATCAAACTACAAAACCAGTTGAAAATTATAGTCCGTATGAAGTGAGGCAACTTTTGATAAAAGTACTTACAGTAAAAGATTGGGCATCTGATGAAAAGTATATTTTTTTTTTTAGTTTTTATATAAAAAAATATGTTATATAATTTAAAAGGAAAATATTAATATTTTAATTTAAAACAGCTTGTCTATTCTTGGAAGAAGAAGAATCGAAGGTAGTCTGTGTAGAGTTCCTACTCATTTTTATAACCAAGTTTGGGAAGTATTAGAAAGATGTCCAGGTGGTATTTGTGTTAATGGGCGTGAAATACCTCAGCAACCTACATTATCAAACATGACGCGATCAGAACTCACATTTGCACTTCTTGTTGAATCATTACTTCATCATATACATATACCAGAATACCGTCAAATTGTTGTTGAGGTAAGGTACATTTTTAAAATGTGATACCAAAAAACTTAATAAGGTTTAAAATGAATTTTTTTTTCGAATAGCTTTTAAATATAGTATCAACGATTTTATTGCGAAATCCAGAATTAACGTTCCAACGACAATTAGATTTAAATAAGTTAGTTGACGATGCTTATTTCATATTTTGTAAGGTAAAGTATACTAAAAATATATCAGCCATTATGGCAATTTAATATAGAAATAAAACTATTAACAATAAATAATTTTATGCAGGACCACAATCTTGAAAAAATGAATGACATGACACCCTTTTTCTCTGCAAGTTATTCTCTTACAACCAGTTGTTTAGCCAGGGCTATAGTAAATAATGTACTCACAGGTGACTGTGTCACAAACATTTCTGATTCTCATGATGCCTTAGAAACAAGCGAGATGTGCAGAATTGCATAATAAAATTGTAAATTTTGTTTAGTGTGATAAAACTGTTTTTGTGAGTTTTATAGTGTTGTATATATTTTAAATAAAAACCAAAAGTTGTAAAAAATAGTTTTTATTATTTAATATGTAAATATACAACAATGTATTGGTCTCATATCAACAATGTCCATTTTGTAATTTTGCAATACATATTCTTAAAAAATACTTATGAAAAACATATGTATCACATGATTCAATTAAAAAATTCCTATACATATCTATTTTATTTACATTAGGTGATTATTTAATAATTATAGCATTATCTCCTTGCAAAATTTTTATCCATGGCATGATGAAATCTTTGAATATTATTAATGTTTGATTTTATTCTTGAAGCTACTGTTTCTCTATCAGCAGCATGAGCCAAATGTTTCCTGGAAAAGAATATTTTGATATAAATATCATGTTTAATAGAGGTGTGCCTGGGCACGCGCGTGTGTGTAGCTGTGTGTGTGTTTAAAGGAAGTTAACATAAAAATATCTTATTTTTCAATACTCACTGTATGAATTCTTTATCAAATGCCTTTTCTGTGGTAGCTTCATTTTTCTCTTTTTCTGCATATTCCTTTAAATTTTTCTTTCGCTCTGTATCGCGCCATGAAGCATTTGCTAACATCTCTTGCCTTCTCCTTTCCTTTTCTTCTTCAGAAAGTTTTTGTTTTTTTGGAGGTACCCATCGTTGCTCTGACTTTACAACAGTATTCTTTTTTACATCTTTACTAGTACTAGATGAATATCTTGATGGAGAGATTTTACTGCCATCAGCCCTCTAAGATAAAATGTAAGTATAAATTTATTTTGTAAGTTATTTTTCTATTTCAAAACATTATTTAGATACAAATATGACATTTACAAAATAAGGGATAAAAATATATTAATTAAATTAAAATATGCACAATTTTCCTCATTTGCATGCTATGTAGGGTCAGTACACCAGAGGACACTATTGAGACTATACAAAAATATAATATTGAAAACTATTTTGAGCAATTACTACAGAAAATAAAATAATATTAATAGTTATTAGCCCAAAATTAACAGCTTGAAATAATTAGATTAAGATTTTAAAAATAATTTTTTTTTAGAAAAAATTATTAGCGCAATTTATCTACTTCATTCTTCTTTATCTACTTCTACCTATTTTTTTATATTTGTTTATAAACTTACCATCAATCCAAAACTAGTAAACTTTAACTTGTCATCTTCATTTTTTGATGATCTGTCATGACTTTTGTCTCTCCTATTTTTATGATGTATTTCATCGATTTCATTTCTACTTTTTCTTTGATGATGATTTTTTCTATCATAAGATTCTCTTTCATCTTTTTCATTTTTACTATTTCTTTTTCTTTCATGATGATTTTTTCTATCATATGATTCTCTTTCATTTTTATCATTTTTACTATTTCTACTTTTTTGTTTTCTTTCATCTGAACTACTACTGCTGCTCACATTTCTAGACTGCTTCTTTTTCTTCTGTAAATATCTTTCATCCTTTTTTGATTTGTCTCTTCTACTTTTTCGTTTAGTTTCGTCATCTGAGCTGCTACTACTGCTGCTCACACTTCTAGACTGCTTCTTTTTCTTCTGTAAATATCTTTCATCCTTTTTCTTCTGTAAATATCTTTCATCCTTTTTCGTTTTGTCTCTTCTACTTTTTCGTTTAGTTTCGTCATCTGAGCTGCTACTACTGCTGCTCACACTTCTAGCCCGTTTTTTTTTCTTCTGTAATTGTCTCTCATCGTTTTTCGTTTTTTCTCTTCTACTACTTTTTCGTTTTATTTCATCATCTGAACTGCTGCTGCTACTTGAACTTTCACTACTATCTCTCCTCTTACTTTTTTTAATTTTTTTAATTTTTCGTTTCTTTAAAGATTTAAGTAAATCTTCATCATCAATCTTTCCTTTTAATTTTTTATATTTTGCTGCTATTAAGTCATCAAGTGTTGTATCGTTACTTCCATCTGAATCACTAGATACTTTTCTTTTTTTTTTCTTCTTTTCATTTTTATCATCTTTAGATGGTTTTGTTTTTTGGGCAACCTTAATAAAATATTATTGTTTTAATAAAAATTTAAGAATAATATAAAAATTTAGTGTTATATTAAGTAATTTATAACTTACCAATTGTTTTAATTGCTTTAGCTTTACAGGATTATTAAGGAGTTCTGATCTTGTTTCCATTTCTTTCTTTTTTATAGCATATAGAGGATCTTCTTGTAATTTTCTGGCTAAATCAACCTGTTCACTACCAGAAAAAAATCTTAGAGATGGCGGTATACACTCTGAAGAAAATAAACAAAAGAATTGAAATATTAGTAAATTGAGTAGAATGTTTAAATAAATTTTTTTTTATTTAGTAGAAATACATACCATGGTCAACATGATTTTTGGCTGATTTATTTTGATCAGGATCTTTTTCAGTTTCAACCATTTTTTCAAACTGTTTATCTATTCGTCGTCCTAGTAGATAATCTTCCCTATTAACAGTTTCTGGACCCTTGTACATCCAGTCAAGTTTTTTGTCATCTTTTTTTTCTATCACACCTTGATTCATAGCAAAGGCTTTCATTTCTTCCTTATCTCTTTCCATTGCTATTTCTCTTTTCAGTTCTGCAATTCTTTTCTTTTCTTGAGTGTCTTGTTGTTCAGCCTTCCACACTTTTTCCATATTTTTCATGGTGGAAGGATGCCATGATTTTTTTAAATTCTAAAAATACATACAATTATTATTTTTTGTAAACATTGAGCTATGAAAACTTCAAATTTAAGGTTAGTGTAATAGACCATTAATTAAAAATTGAGAAATAATTTTTTTGAATCATTATTTATGACTATATCTTATTATTTTATAAATTACCTAATAAGAAATTGCAAATAGATTTTTTGAATGTCTTTCATATGGGCAAGCTTTATTTAAAATATAGTTTTTATAGGTTATTATTTACTTACCAGATCTCCTCCTCCCATTTTAAATAATTTTTAAAATACTGACAATATGTAAGTAATTTACTAAATATTAAATTAATACTTTTTTCATAAGCCAGTATTTAAAATTTTATGTCGTTGTTTAAATAGCATCGACATTCATGTATCATTAGTTATAGTGCACAAATGTTGACAAATGTTTCTTGTTGTTCTACACAATACTCAAGCACGTAGGTGTCCTAAGCGGCACGAAATCTAATACTTTTCTTCCAATACGAGGTATTCTAGCTCCAGGGTCCTCCAATCTAATACTTAAGTATAAGATTGATCAACTACTGCCTCACGACCCTCACGTCACCATGGCTGAATTGAACTGATGCCGTATAGTGTGGATTCTGTTTCTGCCTATGACTCTCAAAGTCTCAACAAGCTCTGCCCCGAATGGAACGCCATCTACTATTTAAAGGCGATGTAAGGTCCAAAATCAACCCAATGTCATTATTTAATAAATCAATATTCAAACATTTATTTGGAAAAATAATTCTGTGAGGCACTCCGTATGTATAAATACTATGCTCAACATTTTTCTTGAGTGATTCCATTAGCTTTTCCATGAGTATTTAATTAAATAAATTCTGAGTAGGATTTTAGAAAAACAGGTCTGTCAGGCGCTCCCAAAATGTAAAGTCTATTCTCAAAATATTTCTTGAGCAATTTTATTAGTATTTACAAAAGATGTAGATGTTCTAAAATTATGTCGGTATCTACATTACCGCGGACTTCTGCATGCGGTTGTTGACGTGCAGCATGGGTCAGCCAGCGGGGAGGAAATAAACTCCCTCTATCCCCAAAAGCTCTACTTATTTGCGTGCTCCGAAAAGATTTCGGAGCGCAGTCGTTCTCGCTCCTCGCGTCGCGTCCACCCATAGGAAGCAGAAACGCGACATGATTTGATTGGAGATAGTCCTCGTCTGACTACCGCGGAATGCACTGGTATACCCAATTT
>JAPYZP010003224.1:0-14911 GCA_030522985.1 Torymus sinensis | reverse complement strand
CGAGCGTGGGGTACACATACACACACCCCCGTGCGGAGCTACAAGTGCCGCGGCGGTGAGGAAACAGGAATCACCGATGAGCTGGATACGCGGATGCCTGTATATAGTGTTGGGGTTGAGATTTTATTTTTAATAAGGGAGATGGGGATTCGGGGTTTTGAGCTAGAAGACTGGTCAATAATCATGAGTGTAGTGGAAAATAATTGGGTGGTAAAAATTTAAGTTTTTATGTTTCTTTACTAATGAACAGGTTTTTCCCCTATCTTTATAGATATACCGATCTATTACTGTTTTCTATTTGGAGTGTGCGAATTGAACTGTTTGTATTTAAAAATCCAATTCTAAAATAGAATCGACCAGAGTTTAATAGATCTTTCTATAATCAGGATAGTGAAATCAGTCTAAAATACACTTATAACTATAATGTGACCGATATCGTTTATCTTTTATCGCAAACATTACAGTACACATTTGAGCTAATGTGAAAACCGAGACTTTTGTCAAAATATACCGAACAATTTGATACTATTATTATAGCGATGCTACTTGAGCGTAAATTAGGCGTATATTTAGAAGTACGCAAGAGGGAAGAAATCTGCCAGCGAGAAGGCACGCGTAACACTTACGGCGTTACCACCCCCCGAGAACTCCGACCACCCCATTCAAATCAAAGCCGGTGACCGGCTTCTATTCCTTCCACACACACACACACTCTGTGCTTGACCTCGAACCCCGCGAGATGTAGGTCGCGGAAAAGTACACGGATATCGCCCGCCCAAATCACCGGCCCTCCGCTTATATACATGTAGTAGACGCGTGTATATTAGTATGTATACGCGCTCGCGCGTGCAGCCACCTCGGGCACGCATAGCCCGAAACGGCCACTTCCTCCTCCTCGTCAGTCGTGCGAGAAAAAGGAATCCTGCCGATCGATCTTTTATATACGTATACACACGACTTTCGCGTTCCCCTGCTCCGCGATATATCCGAGCTCGCAGGTCCGCTCCCTTGTTTCCCTTTTTTTTTCGTGCCGGCGCGGTGTGTTAAACGGCTGTCGGTGGGTGGGTGCTTCGCGGGCTTGACGATGCTGATGATGATGAACGGGCCTGCTTATAGGGTTCGTGAGTTTTCAGTGAGTTAACGCTTATTTTTCAGTTGACTTTCAATTTTATGGATTATCGAGTGGAATGCGGTTGTTTAACGTTTATTTGCGCGGTAGGCGGCTCGGTATACGCTTGAATTATAGGTATTGAGGAAAAGTTGTAAAAGAGCGGAGAAAGTTGGCAAATATACAAAATCCTGATAACTATCTGAATTGCTTTTAAAACATATGTACGATTGGCGGTAGTATTTATTGAGTGGAACAAGGAAGAAAAAAAATTTTATATTTCCAGCTCATGGAGAATCTAGCAGTAAATTCGAAGCTTGTATATTTTTATGATAGAAAATAAGATTCCCAGCCAGCTGAAAATTAACTGGGGAAATGCGGGGAAAATTAGATACACTTTTGCAGAGTTATATAGCTGAAATTGCACGTCTTACCGTACTCGGCTCTTTCTACTGATACGCGTGTCTTGCAAACATGTTCTAAAAAATGTTCTATTTTCTCCTTAAGTTAGCAGTTCTAAATCTACTTTATATACTTTCAACAATATAATACAAAAAGCAGCAGATTCAACGAGATAATCAAAATTGCGTGAAACCTAGAGGTTTCGCTAAGAAATTAACATTCCAAATACACGGTCGTTTTTCTTCCTTTAATAAAGCAAACCGTGATGAAGGACATCATAATCTCATTTAAATAGTATATTTATAAACATGTGTACTAACAGTATATAATCGCGATCTCTGCAGAAAACATAAAGAAATCTCGAAGTACATATACGCAGTTCAAAAGCCAGTAGCTTATATATACATCCTCTTCTCCATTAATGTACATAATCCCTCGATTTCGCGAAAATCCGCGCGGCGCAAAGCGGCATGTGTGTGAAGGCGCGCATCATCTCGCTGCACTCGGGCGCATTGAATTCTGCGCGCGCGGAGGAAGGCCGAGCCCATAACTCAGCGCGGCGCGGTTCAATCAGGCTAATGCTCCAGTAATTCGGTGTCGGAGCTCGCGAGCGCGCGCAGCCTTCGACGTTTTTAATGAATGAATAAATGGCCTTGCCTTTAATACCGCGCCTCCTCGCGCTCGCGCGCGGACGTAAAAGTCGGAAGCTCGCACCTGCGAGTGGCCTGCTATACATCCACGCCGTCATCGCTTCTGCATCGAACTTACGTGTGTAGGTATGTTCGTGAATGCAGAGGACCGGTTCGTTGAAACAGCTGAATATCACGGTAATTAGCGGCTGAGGTTTGCCTATGTATATAAGTTGACGTTATTTTTTAATACCATTTGTAATGGTTCGAGATTCATAAACAAAATAACAAGTTTTACAATGCTAGAAAAAAATCGAGTAACGGAAAATAATAATAAGTATAATAATTATAATTAATAATAAGTAATAATAAATCAGTTTTAATTGGTTTCGGAAAATAATTATATAACTCATCATTCATGTATATATTATAAACGAATCCTTTATTCTGATACAATAAGCATTACTTTGAGTTTTTTATTTACTTCGTTTTTTTAATTACGAACGATCCTCTCTTCCTTTTAATAGGAAACGAAAAATTCACTGGAATAGTTCAATCAAGAATACATTATGTTACAAGATAAAATCATTGCAGCGTAAAACTTATGCAATTTTTTTAAGTTTTAATACCTCTAAACATGTGTTATAAAATGTTATACTGTTTTGCACTTATTATATAAATATTATCTAATACTATAAGTATCATTAATATAAAAGCCATAATGTATTGTCATTCAATTATCTAACACATTAATATTAATTGGCTGTCAAATTCGATAAATTATATTAGAGATAATACAAATAATGTGTGCGAAGATATTTTGTAATTATCTCAACGTCGCGTTGACACTTTAACTCAAGATTTTATATTTATTCGTTAAAATAAATGAATAATGTATTGCTATCAGCTACTGCGGTATTTAATCATATACAAAAAGTCATTCTCAAAAGTAAAAATAACCAGTAGTTAATACTTGACTTGCAAATTCTCTTCCTCGGTATAATAATTATTAGTTATTTGGAAATTTTAATAAAAATGTTCAACCTACAGTTATTCCTCATAGATACAGAAGAGAACAACAGTAAATTGAAATGAACAAAAACAATGTTTTTGTTATGTAATTTATTACATTATACTTATATTAACAAATTAATAATTTAGGTACCATTAACTAAATACAGAATTAATTCGTTAAATTGATTTTCATTTCTCGTAATTAAAATATATATTGCCCAGACTTTGGATAATTTAAAAATCTAACTAAAACCTTTTTTACAGAAATCTCTATGTATTTACAATTTTCGTCTAAATAAAATTGCATTCAAGGTTGCTTGCAAATTAATGGAATTGAGTACTCGAAACATTAAAATACGTGATCGTAGAATTTTAATCACATTTAAATCACGTCATGTAGTACTACCTAATTGCGAGGTAACACTTATTAAATACTTATATATGCATCGTTATTTATAATTACAGTTATACAAACATTGCACTAGTCTCATTCATTTATTATCATTATCAAAATGATTTGGCTACATAAGCAGTAAAGTTTTTCCATTGCTCAATTTTCTATCATTTGGCATATTTTCTGAATTGATATACATTTTTTACAAAGTTAGATGAAAAATAACATTTAAAAAATACATTGTATATTATTTTTAACCTTAATTTCTCTACAAGGTAAACAAATTTTAACAGCTTCTTGATTTCAATTTTTTTTACGAGACGCACACATTCTAAAAAACAAATTATTTTATTAGCAAAAAATAAAAAATTCGGAATACAAATATCCATATGTGTTTCTTTCACGTCTGTTTGTGAGGATGGGTACTTAATAAAGCTGGGAAATATAATTGTTTTGTTTGCCATCTGCATCATAATTACTAAGCATATATTAATAATAATTTGTTTTGATTAAAACGAGGTTTAGATATGCTCAAAATAATTATTAACGCTTAGAAAGAAATACTAAGTTTTAAACCCTTATAAAACTTTTATGTGCGAGTAAGATTTTAGAAATAACTATTTGATGAAAATTACGAAAGTCGAAAATTACTTTGCAAAAAACGATATGGTCTCTTATTAAATCAAATACCCTAAAATCAACTATTACAGATCCAAACGTTATTTATTGTACAACTGATACACGATTCGTCGTAAGTCGATGTTAATTCTAAGTACCCAAAACTAATAGATCAGTATCCTCCATATTATTAAAATATATAATTTGCTATAAAAGCTATGCGAACTTTAAATCTTCGTGAAACCAATCGTAGAAAACTGTTTTATCTGTTAGGCCATCATTTTTGTGTAAAAGAATTTAAACCGAGTTTAAACGAGGTTGCGATTATTCTATCATTATAATTAAACGATAAGAATAGAAAATATGATATTCCAGAAAACAAGATAAATACATATAGTTTGTTAAATTATGCAAAATTCCGATAAATACGATTACTGTACAAATCGTCGTCAAGTAATTTCAAACAGTTTTAATTTGAAATGCTCAAGGTTGAAAAATGCAAAATAAAAAATAAAAATATTAATTGTGGTAATGATTCCCGTTTCTGTTTTGAAAAAGAACTTCATATTGTTTCATAACTTGACCGCAATTGCCGCAAGTATAAAATTTCTCAAGTTTACTTTTATGAAAACTATGCTCTTGTAAGCAGACTATTAGAGTTTCATAATATCAATGTCAATTTAGTATCTACGATTTCGTATTTATCTTTTAGTAACTAATATCATGAAAATCACTTATTTTCACTGGCACACAGTAATTTGTGTAAATTATAAATTTATACAAATATTGCACAAAACTATTGGGATAAATTATCTACTTAAAAATTATTTTTAAATTGTAAAAGCCTTGATTCAAAAGTTTTTTCCTTTCATTTTTTGATACATCTGAATTAACATAAAAAATATCAAGACAAGGTCCATATAAATTCAAAAAATGTCTAGACCTATTATATACAGAATATTAAATCAAGTGTATAATACAATTTTTATCCATACAAATAATATTAAATTTAAAAAGCATTTTGCTATAAAATCTGTACACTTCCTCCAATCTAACGACCTTGCAACTGACTATAATAACTCGAAAATTACATCGAAAATAGTAAATAATTATTTAAATTATTGATTGATTTAATGTGTGTTCTAAACGAAATTTAAAAATATTCATCATATAAGGAAAGTTTGGAATATGACAAACCTACTATAAGGAGAAGAAATTATCACAATATCTATGTAATACTTAAATACTGAAATATTAGAAAAAATAATTATTGCCCAATAGAAATTGTGGATTTGGCAATTGAATTTTCAGTCACAAATGCAATATACCATTGCAAGTACAATAGAATTAACGATTCTTTACATGAAATTTTCCAGCAATTACGTTTTAGGATTATTCAATTTTGTTTGAATATTTGCTTGTGAACTCTTATAGGTAAGTTTCTGTTCTTTTCTATACTTTTCAATAGTCATCATGTCAATTTCTACCGTATTTGATGTTTTCAAACTTGAATCTAGGTTGGCTGCCAATTTCATATAAGTCTCTTCCATTTCCTTTGCTATGTTAGGTTGATAATTATATTCGAACGAGAGTTTTTGTTCATCTTCACTTGATACTTCAAATGTCATTAAATCACTTTGATGTTGAGCTGGCGACGAGAGAGTCCCGTTTGGTTGATTATTTTTAATCTTAGCGTTTAAAAGTGGCTCTTCTGAACAGGAATCTAATTGTTGAACATTAGAGTCACAATTGACAGAAAGTGTATCAACCCATTGAGCTACTCTCTGTAAATGTGTGTTTTCGTGCATAGAACTAGGCGCGTTTTCTTCACTGCTAATTGAGGCAGATCTTCCTGACTGAGATTTGGCAAGATGAACTAAGGCTGTGTTAGGTCTACTGCATCCACTGGTGTACAAAACGGTTTCGTAAGCGCCAACATTGTCAAGTAGAATGTTTTTAGAGCCAGGTGTTACTCGCATTAGGCAATTTCTTGGTCCAGTCACACGTTCCTTCTTACTCGTTGAGTTAGTCTGATTAAAAAGTTGATCACTTGAAAAACTTGAAGGATCTGATGAAGAGATATGGGCACTATCACTACTAAAACTTGGACTAGTTGCAGGTTCGGTTTGCATTTTTTCACTCTGGCTTGTTAAATCATCAGAGCTTTTTACCTCAATCACTGTAAATTGAGGAGGTTTTTCTGAATTTTTAGTGCTATTTTTCCAAACCCGTTCATTTATCACATCTAATTGTATTTCATTTTCTTTTCTATTAGGCAGATTTTTCGAATTCACCCAATTGCTCTTCCACAACCGCTCGTTAATTACATCAATTTTAGCTTGATCATCAAAATTTCTAGTATCTTTTGATGATTTAGTTTGACTTGTAATTTTTGTACAATGATTTGAAGGGACTTGTGCATCAGTTTTATCTTCATTAGTTATTGACTTAGATTGATCATTTGTGTTTGTTTCATTTGTTGTGCTTTTGTGTTTAATTAAATTCTTTGAATTTAAATAATTTTTGGAGTTATATGAATGTCGATTATATATTTTGGAAGTTTCATCATTTGCAGTAGATTTTGCTTCCGTTATTTCATTGATGCAATGAAACACAGTGTGCCTTGAGTTTGCATCATTTATTCGAAGATGCCCTGATTTATTGTAATGAAAACTTACTTCACGAACCTTTGATTGAGAAAATTCTTTACTGGCTTTCCCATTTTTTACATCAAGACGATCATTTTTACTAAAATAATCTTTAGTACTGGCTAATCTATCTTCATTGTTTTCTACTGAAGTTTGAGTTTCAGTATCTACTTTTAAAACACTTCTGTGACATGTACAAGTATTACAATGTCTTGCAAATATTTTATCTTTTTCTCTATCTTCTAAAATTTTGGCCATGATAGCTGCTGACACCATATCTATGGGAGGTTTTGACTCATCATCACTATCAGCATCTTGTTTTTCCACTAATGGTTTTGCAACATTGTAAACCATAGCTGTTGGTGGAAATGTAGATATTGGAACAGTTATACTTCTCACTTCAGTATTTGAGGTTTCATTAACACGAGTTTTCTGTGCAACATAAGTTCTTACTTTTGCTTGAACTTCTGAAGGTAACTGAAAAAATAATATGTATTATAAAATATTTTGTAATACCACAATCATTATTACTCATAGTATATAATTTTCTTTTAAAAAGAGACACTAGTTATTGCTAATAACTATGTATACATATTTCTTTTTATTTATACAAAAATGTAAATTCTATAAATTTACTTTCATAAAAACTTAATTACTTACTGCTTCATATTTCTGCCCAACAAAATTTGTAGGTTTACATTGAAGTAACTGAATTGCAAGGGCCACATCTTTTCTATACTTTTCCTAAACATCAAATAAAAGTATTTATTAAATAAATGCCAAAACTAGAAATTCTTCCAACAAAGTAATTAGTAGAGTGATATAACTGTTTAAACACTCACATTGTCTTGAGTGAGTCGATGAATAGTATAGTTAGCATCAGCTAATCTGTGGGACAGAGTTGCTATGTCCTTAGTAAAGGCCCCTTTCTCAGTCTCACATTTATCAACAATTTTTAATAATTTATCTTCAAGATTCTGATTCACCTTTTGTACTCTCTTATGTGCCTCATAAAGTCTGGTATACTTATCTTGCCAAATAAGCATTTCCTCTTTTAAAGAAGCCAACTCTCCATTGGGAAATTTTTCGGCTTCACTTAAAAACTGAGTCTCCATTGTTACAATGTGGCTATCCCTTTCAACCAAACGTTGTCGTAGATTTTCTATTTCTACATGCAAATGCATGTCACTGTGTTTTTGCACAAGTTTATTACACTGTGTGCATTTGCAGCCACACTCCTGCAACATGAATATAAAATATTTATTATGTAAAACATTAAAAAAACATTTTGTATTTTTGGTGGAAATCTTTAGACAAGAATAATTTTATCAAATTTTTCAGTATTTTATATTAATAGTTTAAAAAACTTAATTAAAGATATTCAAAAGTTATTTTGGCTTATATCCAATCATTAGCAAAATGCAAAAAAAGTTTCTCCAGCTGTTGTCAATGTTCCAGAAAACCTGACGTGGAAAAAGCGTTATTTAGTAAACATAAACATGAAGAAATGTTACTCACCTTACACGTGTCCGCCATAATAAATACCGAAAGGAAAAATAAAAGTGGAGAAAAAATCAGAAATAACAGCAGATCGTCGGTACTTAAGCCTCATAACCTTATCGGTTTTATTTTTGGGAATAGGCACGACAGCCTTCCAGCGGCTATCAGATTATCTTTCCCCGAATCTTTAAAGTTCAAGAGAGCGCAAACAGCAATCGTCGTCTCATTGTAAACTAAAGTAACTGATAATACACGTCGAGTGCTAGATAAAGCGATTTGCAACAATGCACTCGAATGTGTGGCCAGCAGCTAGTATTGGAAACAATAATGGAGCTTGCTCGTATCACTCGCGTAGAGCTCACTGTGCAGTAGGTATCTGCAGTGCATATCAATGCTCGTCGATTGTCGTCTGCCAACTGACGTACTGACAATTGCCAAGTTCCACGGTGCACGAATGACCTCCTTGTGCGCGGATATACTTATATGTCTGTGAGACAGGACAACGGCCATATACTCTACGTGCTTATATATCAATTATATGCGATGAATACATTTTATGCAAAGCCGTGATTTTCAGTTTCCCCCCGCGGTTTTATCGCTTCGAATTAAAAAAATCTGGCTAAAAACAAATCACGTCTATCTATATGTACACTCTTGAGGAAAATTCTTTTGCTGCTCGCTATTGGCGCAATTGTACGTGCCGTTCCGGAAACTGATCATGCTGGTCGGCTGGAGGAAAACGAAAATTCAAGTGACATCATTCTTGTGAACACGTATGAGGTATATGGTTATGGTATGATATGGACCAATAAAGTCTGCGAATAAGAAATTGAGAACGAAAATGGACCGAGCATACAAGACGACGGATTGACTGGATCGACGAAAACTTACAACAGCTGAGAGAAAAGATCGAACTCTAAACTCAAACATACCGCCGAGCGCTAACCTATAGGAATACAAAACAGTATCGCTGTAAACACACGTGCGTCAAGTTTTTAATTCAAACAAATTTTAACAAATTTTATAATTCATTAATTGAAGTCAAAGATGATTCCCACGAAAAGGAAAGCACCTAACATCTTAATTACAGGTAAATTTATCTCTCTTGAAACTGCATAAAAATAGTTTTCGTTTATTTGTTTTTATTGTAAAAATGTCTCGTTTTCTTGATCAAGTTTTGAATATTTATCAAAATTTTAATAATTAATATACTAATAGTATACCTAGTCACACAATCAATTAATTATTTTTATATGCTACATAGGTACTCCAGGTGTTGGTAAAAGTAGAATGTCACATCTACTTGCTGAACGAACAGGTCTCATTTGGCTGGACGTAAGCAAGTTTGCGATTGAACATAAATGTTTAGAATCATATGATCAAGATTATCAATGTCCCATTTTGAATGAAGATCAGGTAATTTGTTTTAAATTTATTTCATTTATTCAGTAAAATTATGACTGTCTTGTAAATGTTATAATTTTTTTATTTACTTTATACTTTAGTTATTGGACTTAATGGAACCAATGATGAGTGAGGGTGGCAGAATTGTAGATTATCATGGAGCAGACTTCTTTCCAGAACGATGGTTTGATATTGTGTTTGTCTTAAGAACTGATAACACTGTTCTGTATGATCGTCTAGTTGCCAGAGGATACACAGGTAAAAAGTTAGAAGATAATATTGACTGTGAAATATTCCAAACAATACTGGAAGAAGCAAAGGAATCGTATAAAGAAGAAATAGTTCATGAGCTTCAAAGTGATACACCTGAACAAACTATGGATAATCTTAATAGAATATGTCAGTGGATGGAGCAGTGGATGATAGATAATCAATAAATTACTTTTATATAAAACGTTGAAAACTTTTTGTTTCGTTAAAATATTATACAATATTTTTTTTTTTAATTTCCTAATGTTATGCACATGCATATAGATGTGTATATATTTACAATTCATAGTTTTTTTATTCATTCAACTATACCAAGATCTTGTTTCAATTTTTTTAATCTATCTTCAATACTAATGTAATATTTCATTTTTATCAAAAGCTTTTCAGCTTGCTCAATATCATTATTATGGAATGCTTCTGAAATTTGTCTGAAAAATATAATTATTAAATTAATAAAAAATTATCATTTTATATAAAATATTTTCTCAAAAGTTTAAAACAATACTTTGTTAATGAAGCTAATTTAACTCGGTTTTTATGCAAGAGTTTCAACACTTTGTCTTTATCATCAGCGGCCTCCTCAACTTCTTCATTTTCATCCATTATTTTCATCAAAAATTCAGGATCTGAGCTTGTTGTTTCTTCTGATATGGAAACATTTTGTAATTTGAGCATGTATAGTCCTCTGTCTAAAGGATTCAGTAAAGTGCTATAAGCTTTGTTGACTAAAGAAGAAACATTCACTGAAATTTCTTTTTCTTTCTGAAATTATGAATGTAACATAATTATAAATATAAAATTATATAATAAGTATTTTGTACATAGAAGTTTAAAATTACATCTGTTTTTTGTCCAAACTTGTCTGGATGTAATAAAGTTTGGAGGTGTCTATATTTCTTTTGTATGTCTTCAATTAGTACGTCAAACTCCTTTTTTACTCCAATGATATCAAAATAGTTCAAATCCTTTGGTAACTTTTGTAAAACCTTACACTTAGAACAGAAAAGTTCAGATTTGAATGGATGATTGCATTGCCAACATTTTTGTGGACCATCACTGAAGTACAATTGGCTTTGATATTGAGAAATTGGTATAATAATTGGTATAAAATTGGTGAATATTCGATGCACATGAATTTTGGTAGAATAATTTAAATTAGTTTTGCTAAGCAAACCTCTTTTGAAACTTGATAATATGCGCACAGTCTTAACACTCATGATTCTTTATCAATGTCATAACCAACAATCAAGATCAGTATTTTGTATTAACCTTCAGTACTTATATTACGTTTCGGTAAATTAAGAGTACTGTCTACCCCGATACATCCGTAAGAGAAACTGTACACTTCAAAGTAATATATATATATACTTGTTTTGTATATTGTTAAACTTGATAAAATAGTTCGTTTTTATTTATATTCATGTATCGGTAACTGGTAACATTGCATGTCAACAGGGGCTGATATACCTATGTATATGTGTGCACATAGAGCAGACGACATCACTTTACGCACGTAATTTAAATATGAATTGACAAGATACTCAATTATTGTTTAAATTTAAATAAAAAATTGAGATATAAATGATAGAAAATAATTATTCCTCTAGAAAATTAATTTAAAATACATCTATCAAAACATAATATAAAAAAAAACAATTATCTGCCGATTTTTAAGATTTTTTAGGAAATATAGCTAAGTATTTATAATACGTAAGTATAGTTAAAAAAATGCATTTTAAAACATGGCAAAATAAAGAGCTAAAGTATCTCCTCACTTTAATTCATTACACACATAGAATTATACATATGCGTATATGGTACCTACTCATCTGCGATGGCTGCTTGTTCACTGGATGGACTATCTTAAGTATTGAAATTTTGGAGGTTATAAAAGCCGCTAGCTACGCGGCGAATGAAGTTTATTAACTTTTGCAATGTTACTTACAAAGTTTTACATAAATTTCGTTCAAACAACGTTACGTTGTTTGAATAGACATGTAAGTTATAAAAATACAAAAGCATTTTTAAGTAATCATAGCCATTCAAGAATTAGGCATTTAAGAATAGTGTCTTCACCAAATTTTATGCAATGCAGAAATTACTTAAATGAATCACAAAGTCAAGTGCATTTACCAGCACTTTCAAGTGACCCTCCACTATTATGGCCTAGTTTTTTCAAAACTTTAAATAATTTTATTCAATGTAATTTTGTAATACGGCCTCTTATGGATAAGGATTTTAACATGCCAGAATTTTTAGATGGCTCAAAACAGGTAAATTTCATCAAGTAAACTCTCAATTTTAATTAATACAGTGTCAATATAACATATTTTTAGGCTGTAAGTATTGTATCAAAAGCTTTAGCAAATGAAGATTATGAGAGTATAAGTGACTTAGTTACTCCTGACGTAATTAAAAGTTTAAAAAACAAAATTGATACTTTCAATCCAGAACAAAAACAATTAATAGCTGTTAATAAAGAAGATATTTACGTAACATTTCCGTACCAAGTTGGGATTATGTTTGATAATGACAGAGGTAAAATTTAGTTTTTATTTTTATTATTTTATGAATCATGTGTACCTAAATTTTTCAGCCCACCAAAAATTTGTTGAGATAACAGTAGTACATCATTCTCTGCGTGGTCTTGAAAGAATGCGAGCAGAAAATAAGGAACCACCCATGAATATGGGAGTGCTGCCAGAATATCAAAAACTTCTGTTTGCATCCAATTATAGATATATTCGTGAGTTCACAAAAGGAGTAGAATCATCTTGGACCATTAACATGGTCAATCAATTTATGCTTACTGCGGTAAGAAAAATATATAAACCAATCTACATTATTTTACTAATTTTATGATTTTTTAAAAATATGCTAAATTGGTTTTCAGGTTTAAATAATTAAGATTGTTAAACTGTCTCTTATGTGAGACTACTTCTGTGACATCGTTTCATTTTCTTGAAAATCATATAAAATTTTCTTGGACAATTTTAGTCACAAGATTTCTATAATAGCAAAAGAAAACGTTTTATGTTACATTTACAAAAGTTATAAAAGTTATTGTATAATATATTGGAATATATTTATTGTATATAAAAGCATCATCTTTATAAAGTATGTAATAGAATACAACATATTTTCATAACATTCTCTAAAATATACACAAAAAAATTTAATAAGTCTTAAAACAGCATCTCATTGTACATTTAATCTATTCAACAAAGCAGGCACAAATTCATTCACTTGTAACAATGTGGCACCAACATATGCCCCATTTTCTAAAAGAGATATCAGTAATGGTCCCTAAAAGTATAACAATTTTTTATATATTTTTTTTAAATAAAAAATATAGAATTCGTTTATGATTTAAGTAAAAATGTATAGATACCTCGTTGCACTGAGGATTATGAAGCCAGCATTTTCTTTTACTTGTACATTGAAATAAGTTGTTACGTTTTGTATGTACAGAATTGTAAAAGTTTGTTTCCCATTTTTCATCAATTTCAAATAAAGAGATTTGAACGAAATTTAGATAAGGTTTCATATATTGAGAAATCATCGCTTTACAGTTAACTTTGATTTGCTGGAAATTGATGTCTATAATTTTACTTGGAAAAGCTATTATTTTTTCCAAATTTTCAATTGATGGAAGTGTTTGACCTATAAATTCGTAAGGTAAATGAATTGAAAATTCCTTGAAGATTTAATAAAGCTACCAGCGTAAAGAAAAAGTTTATGGGCAATATGTTAGCTACAAGTGTTGGAAAAGTATGGGTAATGTATGCGCCATTGGAAGCCACATTAAGGCAACGTATGGGATATAGACGGCCTCGGCGCCTGAGTCGGATTCGGGCTATATACAGTATCCCACATAATTCCCATATTAGTCCCATATATAATTATTTTAATTTTTACTCACGAAAATAATATATGACTAAAGTGGGGACTATGTGGGATACTGTATGACCCGAATTCGGTTCAGGCGCTGGGGCTACATATATCCCGTATCTTGCCTGCCCACTCACGGGGCCTTGATGACCCTATATTCCCCATACTTTGGGCAAAGCTGTAGAAAATATGTTGCCAACAAAATTTTATTTGACATAATATGCGTAAAATTCCATTTTACACATGGTTTTCCGTGTGTAAAATGGAATTTTATACACAGTCTGTAAAATCAAATTTTACGCATGTAAGAATGTCAAAATAGTATATATTTATTATGCACATTCGAAAAAAAAGTTGTGTAAAATGACTATATACTCTGAAGGTAATTAGGCGGACTTCGACGAATAAAATGAAGCAAAACTTAAAATCTTTTGCCGACATTTCGAGAGTTTATTCATACTCTCCTCGTCAAGGCTGCAATATTCGAACACATACAGTGTATATCTCCAACATTTGGACTAAAAAGTAATCAATTAAATAAAAATCAGTTAAAAGACAGTTGAAGAAATGGCTCACAAGTCTTATACGTTTTTCTATAATTCTTTTGTTATGCTATTGTCTTTATTATCGTAGCTTGAAGAGAAGATTATGAATAAAGCTCTCCAAACGTCGGCAAAAAATTTAAAGTTTTGCTTCATTTTGTTCGTTGAAGTCCGCTTAATTACCTTCAGAATATGTAGTAATTTTACACAACTTTTTTTAAAGTGTAACAAGGACGTAAGATGCGTTTTTACGCACTATAGTATGATCGCGGCGCACGAGTGTCCGACGAAACCGGACAAGAGTGACAATGCGCGATCACACGAGTGCGTAAAATCGTCGCATACGATATTTTTTGCAATACTGCGTAAAAATAAGATTTTACATCAGTTTTAAGGGCTTATAATGCTACTTTATGTAAACTTGACAAAATCATGTTTGCAGTTGGGGCACTGAAGGTTGCGCTTCGGGGGATGATTGCGCATCACAAAAG
>JAPYZP010003223.1:0-15259 GCA_030522985.1 Torymus sinensis | reverse complement strand
GTTAAATAATTATTTTAAATAAGTAACGATTTGTCCGTCCAGTAAGTGTATAATTGGTCAAAGTTTTCCACGATGTCGGTCTCGAATGTAGAAGTGGAAAAAGCCAAACATGGTCAGCCATAATACGAAATATATCAAAGTCTAAGTATGGCAGTAAATGTTTTGTCGATAAGGTATCGCTTATTGTTACTACCTTAGTAGTTCTAGCAGCTTCAACTTTCGCAGCCTCTTGCTTTAATTCTTCTTTCATTTTATTTTCTACCTCTTGCTGCTTCTTAGCCTCATCTTCTGGATTGGATGCTTTTTCTTTGGCATTCAGTTCTTTCCATTTCTTTTGCCAGACTACGAAATCTTTAATCTATAAACATTCGTTCTATTAAGATACACCTTGATCTCATACTCAAACGTTAGCAACATAGTCTTTAAAACAATCTACATATATGATATTCAGTTTCGATTCAACAATAATTAACACAGAGATAACCATGCACGGAGAAAAATTTTTTAGTAAAAATGAACGTGAAGATGATATTCAGTTTCGATTCAACAATAATTAACACAGAGATAACCATGCACGGAGAAAAATTTTTTAGTAAAAATGAACGTGAAGCAAACTCATTCTCTGATGAAAATTACTACAATATATAGTAAGAATAATAAAATAGTAGCAATTTTCACTGCGAATGGTAGTAATTTTGATAAAAATATAAGTCGGTCCCGCGGTTACTGCAAAAAATCGAAATTTTTACTACAAAATTTTTCACCGTGCAAATTTTTCCAACTAGTAAATAGTACAAGCACAAACTCCTTTCCTCAGACCACGGCTCCCAAGCCCACTAAAAAATCCCAACCCCCAACAATGTTCTTCTCACCCGCACGACTTCTCGATCGATGAACCGTCGCATCCAACGCAGATCCTCGGGGCCGACCGTGACGCGTGGCGCGCGAAAAATCCTCAGCGCCCCGTTATAATCGCAAAAGCCGATGCACTGTGGATTGAGCGGCAGCGTGTGCGCGTAAATACCCGTGATTACTCGGCCGGAGAGGCTCTGAGTGAGACTCGCCTCGTGGCTCTTCATGGAAATGTCCCAGATCTCGACGGTGCCGTCGCTGCGGCCGAGTATAAGCGCGCTCGGCCTCACCGCGCCCCAGCAGCACGCTGTATACCTGCACGCGCGCGCGCGCAAATAAAAATAATAGATGTATAGAAGCGACAGCGCGATCACGCATTATTATTATTATTATTTCTTTTTTATCGGCTTTTTTTCGCATCGAAATATCGACGATAATGAAAAATTTGCGAGCGCGTCGTCGCGAATTTATTGGATATGAATATTATATACATATATCGAGATCGCGTGTATTTTAAGCGAGCGTGGAAAATCCGTAAATTTTCTTTATTTGCCATATTATTTTCGTATTACTCTGCTTTTCAAATTGAAGTATGCAAAATATGCATGTATTATTGATAATAATTTATTTTTATAAAGGTATATTACAGCGGTATTTTTATTTCGATATCAACTCGAATTTCAATGCTCGGATTTTTCGCTCAATACGACTTCATCTTGATATTTAATAAACAAACGAGATCGTAATATCGTGATATACGCTCTACCTAAACTCGCATTTCCTCCACATTATCGGCTCGCCGAAATCTTCGCGCCAAACGGCGAACACGTGTCCGCCGACAGTCAGTATGACGTCATTCAAGAATCTCGATCGGACGGCGCAGCTGACCGGGCCGTCGTGCACTTGCTTCGTCCAGCTCCACTTGCCTATCTCCTTGTTCAGCGTAACACCGGTGAATTAGATTAGCGATCGAATTATAAAATAAAATTGTACTTTTAATACGAAATGATTGTTTTTTTTTTGTACGTGAGTATGATAATTATAATGGTTGTATTTGTCAAGTTGATTTAATTCCTGCACTCACTAATAAGAAATTAAAATGACTTTTTTCAAATTAAAATGCTAATTTTTCTCAAATGATAGGCTACGTTGGGGCAATGCAATATATTTTATATTTTTCCAGGTATTCTTTATTTTACATTTTCGTTTATAATGTGAGAAAGTGTATGACATTTTCCTAAAAATGTGTGCTGGAAAAGCTAAACGAAAATAAAATTTCCATGAAAATAAACTGCCCAAAATAATGTTCCAATTATATCAAATATTAATGAAAACAATGTTGACCGACCCAATTTCGGCAATGTATTTTGCGTTCAGACAACCTCAAAACAGTATTGTTATTAAAAGACATTTCCATAAAATGAAATATTTTACAAAGGTTTCAATACAAATTTTCAAATATCAAATATTAAAAGCATGTAAACAGTCATAAAATTTAGTATTATTAGAAAAATAAATAGTTAAAGGGAAACAGGCAGTTTGATCGATTTTTCAACGCACGCTTTTGACATACTTCTCTCTAAAGCCACTGGCATTTGAGCTTTAATAACTTTGAAAAAATAACTGTTAATTTCGATACTCCACCTATTTTTTAGCCTTGGCGAAACTCTACTTCCTATACTTGACAAAAGATTTTCAGAACTTGAGAAACAGCTCTACATCAAACCTACCGCAACAGCCAACATTGATTAAAAAAAGCCCCCATCTTCTCAATCATTTCCCATCCCAGCCACCTAGCCACCACTCACTGACCCACTTCACAGTCAAGCAACGCAAATCTATGTTTCACCGGGTACCGGCTCCTCCTCCGTCCTCTCAGCCAGCAGCCTGTAACACTTGCGCTTCGCCAGATCATCCTCCTCCGTCTCCTTCGCCTCGCCAGCCGGCATCTCCGCCCGCATCAACGGACCTCGGAGACTCGCCGCGGTGAGCACGGCGTTGCGGCTACTGCTCGGCTCACCGGCCTGCTGCACGATCACCATGTACAGCGGTTTAAACAGCCCGTCGAGGGCCTTGTACGCCGATATCGACTGGGCGAGACTCTGCGGCTTCGCCGCCTCCTTCTTCCGCCGACGCGACGGCCGCGAGTCCTCCTTCTTGTCCTCCGGGGGACGCCAGCTTTTCGTTGTGTGCAAAGAGGGAAGAGAGGGGTTGATCGAATGGAAAATAAAGTGAAGAGGAAAAGCTTTCAGTATCACGTTTTATTAGAAACACGGAGAGAGACTGCATTTTGTTTTGTACGTATGGGTGGTGGCGCGTGAATGCTCGATGGGGCAATTTGCGATTTTTTTTTAATGGAGTTGGAATGCCGTGGGAGAGGACCGGATGAAAAGAGGAGGGAGCGGGAGAGGTATGGAAAGTGGAATCCTTTTTATAGGAGCAACAATCAATTAAAAAATTAAATATTCAGTCGGTGATTAAAAAGCTCTATTTGCAGCTCTCGTCGTCTCTCATGCGTCTCTCATGCGTTTCCGTACTTTTAACTCTGTATAAAACTTTTATTACATCGAGAGTTATAAATAATATTTTTGTATAATACTCGATAAGTAAATATCTTATGTACATATTTATGGAGCGGGGTTAGAGCGTAACCCAAATATTCAAGGATATTTGGATTTTTATTTCCAATAATTGATGTTTATTTTTGCTACCACGTCGGCAACGAAATTATTTATACGCGTATATGAGCGACAGCTCGTTTTTAGATAAAATGCTGGGAATAAAATAACAGGGCGTGAATTATTTTCAGGCGCAAAGGCAGTATTACATTACAAAGTTCAATCTGTATTAATGTAAATGAAAACGCAGCTTACAATTCGCAGTATATACAATCGATCCTATATTTATTTTATGATTTATTTACCTCCGCATTGATATTTAAAAAACGTTTCTAACCCAAATAAACAAAAAAGCAACGTATGCCCCCATTGCTTCTATAAATTAAACAAAAAATATATCTCCAAAACTAACTTCAAATCCCAGAACGCTATGCTGCCATCCATGCTTGCGGTGACGACCTGCAGTCCGCCCATATGTTCGTCCACTTGCACTCGGCCCCTGTCGTTGATCCGATGATACGGTGCCAGCCAGTCGATGCTCGTTATAGCGCCCCGAGGACTATGCTGCAGATTGGACGTAGCCGTGGGCCTGACGAGCCAGGGACCGCTGGGCTCGCGCATCCAGGTGCTCAGACTGCGCATCACCGAGGCGTTACGGGCCTCGGCAGCCGTCTGTACCACGACCCGCTCGATTTCCTCGATTTTACCCGTTATGTCCCAGATGACGATCTAATAAAGGTTTTTTCATTCGTCAGTTATTGTAAAATTAATGAAAAATACATTATTACAAAGTACATAGCACGCATGCAATCACTTGTCCATTTTTGCAGCCTCCAACCACCACGTTACCATCGTACGGACAGAACGACACCGCCGTCACCTCCCTCTTCGACTCGAGCATGAGCTTCGGCCTCAGCGAATCGTCGAAGGACCAGATGAGCACGTTTACGGCGTCATCGGTTATCTGCAAGAATCAACCAAGCAACAATATTCCTCCTCTCTCTCTCTATTTCTCTCCTCGTTCCTACTTCTCACAAACCTCTTCGCGTGGCTTCGGCCCGACGAGGTTCTCGCCACGGCCGGTCGCCGTGTATGCGGCCACGGCCATGCCCGTCCACTGGGGATGCCAGCTGAGGTCATTGATCACCTTTCCCATGCACAATTTCCCGTCGTAGTGGCTCTGCCCCTCCTCGTACACGACCTCGAGCGTCGCCATCAGCGGAGCCGCGCCGTCGGCATCCGCCTCCGAGCGCAGCTTCGCGTAGTCGTTCGCGTACACGTCCCACGTGGTGTTCGTCACTATCTGCAGGGACGAGCATCGATTTCTTCCGTATATATATATATATATATAGCAGCAGGTGTGCGAGAGAAGAGGAGAGGAGGGGAATGAGAGTGAGAGAGAGAGAGAGAGAATCTATTACGGGCGCGAGCGAGCGTTAATTCGCGATTTAGTGGTCCCCGAGCCGTATGGGTGAAAGAGAGAGAGAGAGAGCGAGGGAGTCGATGAGGAGTTATGCAGGCGAATTTTCCCGAGCGACTCTGAGGGCTGCGCTGTCTGGTCGGTGAGGCTGGAGGGCTCTTGGGTGAGAGGGCGGATAGGGAGTCCGTTTTTCTTTTCTTTTTTTTGCAGAGGGGAGTGAGCGTCTGGTTAATGTTTGAAGCTGAGTTTTTTATGATGTCACGGATAGATATAGAGTGTTGGGTTAATATTTTTAAAAGTATATTCGGAGATGGTAAATTTTTTGAGGAATTTTCAAAGTCTGATAATAAGTGTATTATATACACTATTATATATACTATATATTATAGTGTCAATCGTCAAGTTATTACTCTTTAATCAAGATGAGAATGAATATAAAGTAAACAAGACTAGTTTATAATGGTAAAAACGCGTATAAAGTCCTACCTCTTTAACGACATCATCAACGTACGTCTCCATGAACTTCTTCACCTTCTTCGACACCTGTGGCTTGCTTAAATTCGGCGCCTCGCCCCCAGTTTCCTGGTTCAGTGTGCACTGGCAAGCCGAGTTCACCAGGTGCGCTATCACGGTTTGCGCCTCGTTCTCCTTGATCTGGGGCACAGCCTTCGACTCCCTGTCCACGAGTACTTTACCTACGTTGTCAAAGACCTCGCGACGCGGGACTATCTCGACGTAGCCGTCGCGCTGGTCGTCGACCGCCCGGTCCACGAGCTTCAGCGGGGCTTGAAGCTGGTTCACCGTTGTTTCCACCTGCGAATGAATATTGATTGGTTAAATCCGTATTAGTCTCTTTTTATTAAGAAGAGTATGAAATAGTTTTTTTTTTATATTCGAATGTTTTTTTAAATTGTTTTCGAGTGCTTAATAAATAAAAACGAAGGATTAAAGCGGATTTTTAATAGAAAATCATTTTAAATTATTTATAAGGAAAATTTAAGCATTTGCATAGACTATTGTTTTGAAAATAAATAAGCTTTTAAATAGCTTTAGTTTAAATGAAAGCGTTAATAGGCGTCTAGCCTGCATGATTTAGTAACCGATTCAACGCGAAAAACACTAGAATATTTACAATCCGCGCTGAAATAGTGAAACTTATGCTAAAATGGCCATTATGCTTAATCTCGTACACTCCGAGTAATTTACCTGCCCATAAGAAAAACATTACATGATGCTATTAAGGGTTGACTGCACTTAATCAGCAGTTGAATTATTTAATTTAATTACTGCTTGAAATTTATGTAACGATTACAATCAAGATTTAAGTTACTTATTCACGTTTACGACAATTACGACATAAAGAAACCGAATTAGCGATATAACTAGCGAGATTAGCGAATAATATGCAATAACTTTAATCTCACACTCAAGTCGTTCCTTCTACTACTCGATTCGCCCCATTTTAATCCCCAAATAAATACTTGAAATTTTCGACAAAACAAGATTTGTGAATTTGTTTCTTTTTCGATTAAAAAAAAGTTACTGGCACATACTAAATTAATTTTTCTTGTAAATTCAAAAAAACTAGATACTGAATTAAAAAATACAGAATGAAACATTTTTACACATTTTTTTAATATTATAACCTATAGGTAACATGAAAGTAACACTGGGAGTCAAAGGGATAACAAAATTAACATAAATTATTTCCCATATACCATCGACTCCTCGAACAAAACTAAACTTTTCCCGTACTATTAAATTAAAGAAAAAAAAAGAAAAAGTACGAAACTTATCGCTCGCCTTCTACAAATGAACCAAAAGAACTCCCAAGAAGAATCCCCGACGACCAGCAAATAACCTTTCGCGGCAACCCATATACCCGCGCGTCTCCCTCAATATTTAACAACGCTACATTACGCCGAATACGCTCCGCTTTGCTGGCCGGCGGGCGAGCTTGCAGTAATAAAAGTGGCCGCGAGACGCATGGCTCTCCGCGCGCGCGCACGCGGGCGCATAGTCGCGCGAATTTATGAGCGCGGGGGCAGAGCTGCTGCTGCTCCTGCCGTAAGTAGGCATCCGCGAAATTTATTACACCCCCCTCACCCCCCTCCCCTCTACGCCCCACCCCCGGAAATTGAATTAAAAGTTCCGTCTCCGATAAAGCATTCTGTCGCGACTCTTTTTTTTGTCAAAAATAAAAGAGGAGAGCCATGGCGCGTAATTTACATGTGAATCAACTTCGAGCGGCAGGCGCATAATCAGAGACGAGTTTAACAAAAAGGGGGGGGGGGGAATCGCTTTTCACGCAATGGATGTCTATTTATACGCGAGTGTGGAGGTGGGAGGAGAATATGCGCGCGCGGCGAGGAATTTTCTACACACGCGGAGGCTGTGATATTATGCGCTTTTATTTTGACAAATATGCGAGTGCAGATGTATGTATTGTGCGTCGATAAAAGTTCCGGCTTGGAGGGGCGTGGAGTTGGTGGAAGTTTAAAAAGCCGAAAGTTCGGGTAGACTCGTAGTGTATGACTTTTGAACTGTGGCTGTGCTATTGAATTCTTATTCAATTGGAGATCCGAAACACTATCAATCATTTGAGATTGATATTTATGGCTCTGATAACAGTATATAAGCGCGAAGCTGTTATTGATTTTTCATCTATAAACAGTGACAATTAAATAATCAGAAGTTCCGAACTTTACGCTCGAATTTATATATAACAGTCGTCACTCGCCATCGGTTTAATTAAAATTTCAAATTAACCGTCAAACTCGAACGACCAATCCAAGCCCATCCTTATTAAAACTTGGAATTTAACTGTCTCTCGTATAATAATAACAGTAACATTTTACGCGCGTCAGTCAAAATCCGCACTGTCTATATCATCCTATAATATAATATATACCCTTGGCGTTCTACCTCAATTTCGAAGAGCGGCCGCGACTTTCTGAGCCGCGCGAGATCGACGACATCCTCGCTACCCTGGCTCCACCAGTGTCCGGCCCTCTTCTCTACGGCCATGCGCACGCGGTCCTGCTGCTCGGCTCGTTGCGCCTCGATGCGCCGCACCACCGCGTCGCGGCCCTCCTCCGTCAGGCACACGTAGAACTGGCCCTCGTCATCCTCCTCGCTGACGCGCGCCTTGGGCGCGTAACCGATCAGAACCTTATCCGCCTGGTATTGCTCGATCTCGCTCTTTATGGGCAGGAAGTCGCTGCTCTCCGAGTGCAGGTCCACGTCGTCCTCGATTATCTCCTTCTTCACGTAGATCCAGGGAAACTCGGTCGTCACGTTCTCGTCGATCACGCAGCCGACGATTTTCTGGGTTAGTGGCGAGAGATTCACGCGCGCCACGTCTGAGATACCCTGTACAGTTGTAATTGTATCGGGTTATGCGTGCTCTTAAGTTGAGGTTGAATTTTGTGGATGTAGGTGGTAAGGCTGGACACCATAGATTCGGAGATGCGCTTCAACTTCTTTGGTTTCTTCTGCGATTGCTCGCTGTCGGTGGCACTCTGAAGGCTCTGCGTGAGAGTCGCGAGGGAGGCGTAAGAGTCGAGCTCGTATATGGTCCTGCGACGGCCGTATTCCTCTGGTAGTTCCTCTGGCTTCTTCGATTTAGGATCAGACTCTGGTTCCTTTATCACCACTTTCCGATGCTCCTTTCCACCTAAAAATAAATACATACATATACACTTCGAATCCTCGAACGATCCATTCGAACCCTCGAACGTTATACTCCCCCTTCTGCTTTTTTCTTCTATCAAAAACCGCCTATTTGTCAAATTGAACGAATGTTTGGCGCAATTGACCACGCCTGCCGACTTAGTTTAAAAATACACCCGACGCCTTTTCACTCCAATCCCTCGATCCCCGCCACGATCCTCTTATCAAGCCGCAAAACCGCTCGCGACCCCGCGGGCAGGCCTCTTTTAATCTCAATTCAGCGCCACTCTCCATTCATAAAAACCATCGCCCGCACGCATAAAAGTCGTTAACTTCGCGTCTTAATGAGTGCGCTCTCACACTCTCTCGCGCGCGCCGGGACGGCGGCGGCGACGGCATTGAGAGAGAGAGCGAGAGCACATTTGCCCTTTGAGCGAGACGCGAGAGTGAGAGAGTGCGCACATGTCTTTCGGCGCTGTAATTACGCGCGACTTAACCTCACCTTTTTCTTTCCCCGCCGTCTCCCCGTCCTCCTCCTCCTCCAGCACCTCTTCTTTTTCATCGTCGGCGACCCACTCGTAATGAAGCTCTTCGGCGTCTTCGCCCTGAAAGCCGTACTCGTATTTGGGCACCTTATCGCGATGCTCCTCGACATCGTCCTCCACCTCTCCCTCCTCCTCCTCCTCCTCTTCGTGATAATACGACTCTTTGTACTCCTGCGAATCCGACGAGTTTTCGTCACTCATGTCTTTCTCCCGGGGGAGAAAGAGCTTTGCTCTCTCTCTCCCTCTCCCTTTGACGGTGTGTGTGCGCACGTGTCTCTCCACCGGCGGCGCTTTAACCTAAAAGAATGTTTTCCGAGAGCTCTCGCTTGTGTTTTTTTTTATTTCGTCTCTATCGCGAGCGCATCCGCAGACTGCGTTTACACGGCAGTACCTGTATATGTACCTATATATAAAATTCGTTTGATCTTCTTTTTTTCTTCATTATTCATCTATACACACGCATGTGTATATATGGGGATGTAACGATAGTTTGATAGTTTTTCAAATTGAATTTCGAGTTTGCACTTCTCTTTTGAAAGGGCAGTGCGAATTTTATGCTTGTAAAACATTTTTACTTCTGCGCCAAGTTTCGACTATCTCTTTTTTTTCCATGACCGGTTACCATGACGAGTGAGTGTGGGTGTGTGCCGAAAGCTCTATCCTATACAGACGCGCGCAGCACGCCGTCTGTTACACATTCGAAGTGCAAAATTGTGAATGCGAATCAAATTAATGCCGTGAATAGCGAGAGCGTAAAAGCTCCAGTCGGGGTTAAACCTCATGAGCCTGAATGTCCGGTGCGCGCATTTTTGAACTCCAATATTTTTAGCTGGAACGCAACGAAGTATTATATATATAAAAAATGAAGCGAGCTTCTGGGAACATTTTTATTTTTAAACGTCTGACCCACTTGCCCGCCCTCTCTTCACAAGCTTAAAGCGGAACGGCGTAAAGATCGCGCCGTAAAGATAAATTTACTTATATACGCCTTTCTTTAGCCGCCAGCTGCGCGCGCGATTCTTATTTTCGATTAACATTGAAAACGATTATAAAAAAACTCGAGCATGAGAAAGTTCCTAATAAACTTGTATATATATATATAGGGGAAAAAATTCGGAACGCCGCAGAGAAAGTTTAATACCAAAGCGAACCATTATTTACGAGCTCTCCTCGCGAGTATACGAGCTGCCATTGATAACTCCTCGACGAAATTTACATCTTCGTCAACTCGCCGGCTGAATTCCATCGTAAAACATAAAGTTGAATCAGCCCTCGCACGCAGCTCTCTCTCTCTCTCTCTCTCTCTCTCTCTCTCTCTCTCTCTCTCTCTCTCTCTCTTCTCCGTATTAATACGACTGCAACAGAGCGGAGAACGACGGAATCAGCATGAGATTAACGCGTGGCTTCTCGCTCGGATGAATTCATCGTTAAACTTATCCGAGGTATAGCGCAAAAGGATCGCGGGGCGCGCCGGCGAAAATAAGCGAAACGGTAAAATCTGGTTAAGTGGCGCTACTGCTGCTGCTCGTGCTAGCTATCTCCGCCTAGCTCCGACGAATGAAACATTAAATTCGCGGTCTCGCGAGTTCGCGCAGTCGCTGAAACGTCGAGGCGAGGCGCTGAGCTGATGAAGAAGGAGGAAGAGAAGGAGGGTGGGGGGGATGGGGAGAAAGACAAACAAAGGTGCGTGAAGCGGTTGAAGAGACGAGAGGCAAGTGCGCGCGTGTGTATTTAGGACCGAGGTAAGTAAAAGTATTGGAAAGGGGCGGGAAAAAACGGGCTTGATGGAGGAAAGGTATACTAATCGTGACTTTGATGAGGGTAGTTCGACCAGGAAAAGGATTTATAAATGATATATATACGCGTTATTGGAGTGGACGAGAGAAAATCGTATTCGTTGTATACCAAGTTGACCGTCGTGTGTCTGACCACAAGCGAACCTGCGCTACTGAAAAAACCTTTCACTAAAAGTTGCAGTGTAATCCCATAACCCACGCGTAAAAATGTCGAACCTGGAATTCCACCTCTCACGCGTATATATACATTACGCACCGCCCACCCCATTACACACAATAGAAAAGCCAGACGCCCCGCGAGGTAAACGCGCGCGAGTAAACTCTTGGCAGAGTCCCTCCGCGCGCGAAATCATCCTGAAAACTAATTTCAGCCGCCGCGGCTGCAGGGGCAATGATAGCCGGGGCTCGCGCGCGTGTATTGCGCACTTCTGCAGAGAGGCCGCGGTCGGGAATGGCTGAAGGAAATGCCGGCGGAGTGCGTGTGGCGCTGCATAAAACGGGGGAAAAAATTGGCCGCGCGCATCTTTTTAACAAGAAGGTTGAAATGGCGTATTGGTGTTTTGGTGATGCTGTTGTAAAGGGTAATTTTCTTGATTATTCCGTGGTATGTGATTGTTAAATGTTGGGGTAAAGAGAGGGTGTAAAGGGTTTCATTTTTTATTTTTTCATGGATAGATTTTGTAAGGGAGTTATATTCGACATGGATAATTCATTTGTATAAGTTGATTAGCTGAGTTTGTTGTATAATTTATATGGTTTTAACTTAATTCCTTATTTTAAAAAAATGTGAGGCCCATTTACATTACATCGTTATAAACTAAATTACATTTCCGGTTATTTTATATAATGAGCAACATTATGTATTAATTATGTGTTCTTGGGAAAACTCATTAATTGTTTGCGTATACTTTTCTGCTACCATATTCTGCGCGTAAATTATTTGTTTAATTTTTGTATTCTGTTATATATTTATTTTACGAATTATTATGTCAATCTGTATTATAATTATGTAAATAAAAGATCCCAATGAAAAAATTAGAGATACAGATAACGTAATAACATTCAAATTACCACACGAAAATAATATTTCTTTTCGCGTTCCCTCAATGTGTATATAAATATATGCAGCCAACCAATTGTACCTCGCATAACCAGCTACTCCTGGAGGAGGGAGGGGGCATCACAAGCGCACCCACCGAGAGAGATCTATCCATTAGATATCTTCCGAGCTGCCTTCGTTGCCTGCTGCTGGCACTCTCGAGGCTCTCTCTCTCTCTCTCTCCCTCTTCCTCTCTCCCTCTCTCTCGGCCCCACCGTATCTCGTATAATTAGCAAAAAGTTTCGCGGCCAGATCGTGTGCAATTTCGAGAGGAGCATAAATCTTGGGACTGCGGGAGAGGGGTGGAGTTGAGACACGGGGAGGTGGGACGGAGCGTTAATTATATGCTGGAATTTCAATGCGTTATTTATAGGATTCTTTCGCGATCTTTCGCCGCGCCCCTCGCCCGCCCGATAAGAATAATTTATCGATAATTAATGCATTGTTATAGTCGCGCTAATCGAGCGAACGTCGGCGTTTTTCAGCGAAATTTTAAAAGAGGCGTGTTTTACGCGCGTGTCTGTGTGTTTTGTAACTAAGGTTGATTTAAAGTCACTTGTTTTAGTATAGAAGAGCGGATGGTAGGATAAATATCTGGTTTTGTCATTTCTGTTTCAGTTTTCAAAATAAAGAATATTTTTCCATATACGGGGTTGGGCTTTTAGAATATGTCAGTCAACAAGTCAAGCTATTATGTCTTTCACATGAAATATATGGTTTGTAGATTGGATGAAATATCAGTAGAAGAAAGCTTCGAATGTAAAGTAAACAATTTCTGTTATTTTTTTCGTTTTTTTTCTTGTTCATTTTCGTACCGAAATCTACAGTTTCCGCAATATTGCTAAAATAGAAATATCGATATACCAACATTTTAATCCTTCCTTAATAAACAAAAATAGTATAATTAATAAAAGACATATTTAATGTTTTCCAAAATTCTAGATAAAAAGTTAAATGATATAAAATTACAAAATATTCCCGTACTAACGTAATACGTTATTATAATAGTAAGACTTTATTACTATACCGCTCCTGCCGCATACCAAAGCCCGCCGCATTACAACGAAATTCGCATTAACATTTGACATGCAAAATAAAAAGCTGTCGCGCAGCCATCGACGAAACAATATACCGCAAACCAACAGCAACCTTTCTCACCCGGAAGCCAACCATCCGCGACGCTCTCACTCCCCATTACCCTCGCGCTCGCTCGCACTGGCGTGTATATAGTCACACAGGAAAATAAGTTTCGACGACTGCCGCTCGGCGAGCAAGTAAACGCGGCAATTTTGAAACAACGTCGCTCGAAAGAAGCCTATACAGCAACGACGACGGTACGACGACGGCAGCAGCAGCCGCATAAAGGTCCTCGCTCTCGGTTATCGCGCGGCACGTTCGAGAAGACGATATTACGACCCGCTACTGTGCGGCTTTCGTCGCGTCTCTCTTCCTCTCTCTCTCTCTCACTCTCTCTCTCACTCTCTATCTCTCTCTCTCTCTCTTTCTCTCTCTCTCTCTCTCTGGCTTTCTCGCGCAGGGAACGGAGGAGGGTTCTTCGGTGTGCGAATGAGAGCGCGAGCGCGAGATAGGTATAACTTATGAAGTGGGTCGAGCCCGAAAAAAGCCCGGCCAGGCCGCTTTATTCGGCAGTCGTAATTGAGCTTGTGGGGGGTGTTGTGGGGGGGGGGGGGGGGGGGGGGGGGGGGGGGGGGGGTGCACAATAAGGTTTCTTCATTCGGCGGTGGGGTTCTCGGTGAGTTGATTATACCCGGCGGAGGGTTACAGAAGACTGAGAAGATTAAGTAATCGTTATGATGTATAATGTGGAAGTAAGGTTTATTGGAGGCTATAAATATAAAGATGAAAAGGGGCGTGTGGCCGACGACGTTGAAAATTTGTATATTTTCGTATATAGATCGCTATGAGAAATTGAGGTTTATAATAGGATGGCAGATGGAAAAATGCGGGAATATATTGCGTATTCATATATTGTAACGGTCCTAAATTAGACAGAACAAAATCAACCTAAGTAGAATGATTTCTTCATACATTAAGATTATAGTTTGTATATTACTATCTAGATAGCGTCGTGCAGTCCAATAACAAAAAACAGATTTCCAATGCTTATATAGCGATATCAAATCTCTAAACAATTCTCCAACTAACGAAGTCATGGCCTTGATTTTTTTCACGAGGGTGATTAGTTAGAAGGAGAATTACAGAAATTGTTCGCTTAGACAAATCTTTACCCATAGTAAAATTTATTTACCTTCCACTAACAATACCTTGTATCTTGGACCACTCATATAAGAAAAATGATATTCATGATAATTATAAATAATTATCCCCACCATATTGGGACTGTTACACTATATACTTACACAAAGTTAACTAAAGCGGCGTGCCCGAGCATAATGGTGTGTTTCTACTGCTATACACGTATTTTTCCACGGACAAATTGTGAGATACGGTGTGGAAAATTATCTCCTTACTCGGCGTTCTAAATACTAATTTCGCCGTTATATTACATTTCGCAGTTTGAGCAATATTCCAAATTTAAAAGAATTAAGACTGGAGCGAAAACTCTAACTACAATTTGTTTTAAGAAAGTAAATAATTTACAGTTAACCTTGTACACTCGGGCACTCGTAAAAACATTGTCTCATTTTAAAAACCTTCCCACCCGATCCAGCGCACCCCAACAACGCGCGCCACGTGTAATAACGCAATTCGCCAGCTAGTCGTAATAACAATGCGATGATGATAGCCGGGCTCTGTTAATGCACACATTACGCTCGCGCGAGCGAACTTCTGCAATTTCGTTCGTAAAAAAGATTAATCTCGATCGGATCGGCCGTAATTTCGATGGGCCCCCTCGACCCCTCCAATAATTCGAGAGAGCGAACCTCCGCCGCGCCGCTCGCATTATAAATATAGCCGGTGCGCGCGCTAATCGCGGCTACCACCGCCGCTACACACATCCCTGGCGAATTATAACGGCGCGCGTTGGTTGTATGACCGTCGATGCGCGAATTTTCCGGCGCGCGTAGACCAGTGTGCGCGTCCCAAACGTATATATGTAGGTGTGTACACAGGCAGTGGGTATGCGGGTATATGGGTCGGTGCGGCGTGTAATATTAATGGGCTGGACAGTTCGAATTGGGCCAACTTACTCGTTATACCTATATTTACAAACACGAGATACACTTATTTCGGCGCGCGTATATACGAACAGATGGTCCGAGCGGTATTGAGGA
>JAPYZP010003222.1:0-11903 GCA_030522985.1 Torymus sinensis | reverse complement strand
CGCCGCCGCCGCGGCCTTTTTCTTCCTCCTAGGGAGGGGGTGGCGGGTTTTTTCGACGCACTCCTCGCCGGCCTATTCCTCCGCCTCCGCCTCCCAGCTACGTAGGGGGCGCACCCCCTTAACGGCGTCGACTACGACAATAACCGGCCGGTGTTTGCGCGCGCGTATTCATTCGCTTCGGCCGTAGCTGTATATAGTCGCTTAAGGAATCGATAAATGCGAATTTCCTTTCCTTTTTTTGCGCCAGACGCAGCCCCGGAAACGGACAGACGAATTAAGCCAGGGGAGGAGGAGGCCAGGGTGGCCGCCCCTCGTCGTTCGTTCGTCCTCTCGTCTGGACGCGCCCGCGCGCTCGCTCGCGCTTTTTGTTTCGGATACTTGACGGAGAAATATTAACCGGTTTTTTTTGTTGTTGCGACGCGCAACGCGGTAGGGGGCGGGTAGGGGGCTGGTGTGGTCGAGATCGTTTTTGGCGAACGGACGCGCGAGTTGTTTGTTTTGGAGCGTGGCGCGGCGCGTGCGGGGGGAGGCTGGATTACGAGAATGAACAATCGATTGATATGTTCTTTCTTTGTTTATTTTTAACGGAGTTTATATGTATTTCAGTATACGGAATTTTCCATTTGCGATACATTATATTTTATATATAATTTAAAACTGCTTGTTGGAAAATTTTTGAAAACAATCGTTTCGAAAGATTAAAATTTACATTTTCGTTACAATACAATTTTATTCGGTGACGTTAACCTGATAAATCAGATAGTTTATCTTGTTTAATCAATTTTTATACAAATGACAGAGCTGGTTACTTCAAAGATATTTTTTGCACAGCATACAATACATATCTTTTAATGCAAAATTGTTTAATTTGCATTAATTATTAGTATTCGACGAATCGAGATGAAAATTCATCACTACGGTTATTATTACTAACTGCAAATAGAATGTGTCAATACCGGACTACATTCGAAATTTTCCATGACAAATAAAAAAAAAATCCATTACATATTTATTTCTGCACAATATTTTGAAATATATACATAAAAACCTATTCAAACTTTCGCCGGCAATGCGACATTCCCGCGCATTCGAAATACCAAAGTTCTCCTGCGCGCTGTACAAATAAATAACAAAACAAAAAACCTGCCCCATTATTTCACTTGGCTCTCATAAATTATCAAAAAAGAGCGAATTCCCGGGTAACTTGAAAATAAAAAAATTCCCCAGTATACGCAACAGTAGCTTTACAAACTTTCCGTATCGTGCGTCTCAAAAGTCTCTCCTTCCATCCACCCCCACTCCCTCAAAATAAAAAAAACAAAGCGGCAAAAATCATCCGCAGCACACTCTTATATATATACATACGTACATAGATAGGCCTATACACACGCGAAGTCGAAACTTTTTCGCTCTCCTCCTCGCAAAAAAAAGGGCGTTTGAAAAACCGCCGCGGTGGTAAAAAAAAGGGAAAAAACGCGGCGAGGGCGCTTATAAAAATCCAGTTAAAACGCAAAAGAGTTTGCGCGCATGTAGATGCGCGCGTGTGTGTACACGTACCCGCGAGTGCAGAGAAAAAAAGCGCAAAAGCGTTCGGGTAACGAACGTATTGTTCCCTCCTTTTCTTCGCCTCCTCCTCGCAGCGGCGCGTCTCATCCCTCCGACCCTACATATATACGCGCGCGTGTATTATTTCATATACACGAACGAGACTCTCTCGCTTGTTTTTTGCGCCTCGCTCTCTCCCGCCCCTTAATCTCTCTCTCTCTTACTCATTTCACTTTATTCCCCGCGCACATATATACGTATACACGTAGCGGCTGATTTTTATTTCGCGCGGAAAAAAAACTTTTTATTAAAAAAGTTTCGCGCTGCTGCTGCTGCTGCTCTCTCGCAGATGCCTAGACGAGGCGAACTCACTCACTCTCCCATACACACACTCTCTCTCTCGCTCGCTCGCGCACACGTAAGGTGTATAGCCTCTAACTCCGTAGCTACCCCGACGCCTTCTCTTTTTTTATTTTCATTTACGCGTGTACACGCGCACATACATATACACACACTCACAGAGAGAAGAACGCGCGCTGCGCGCATCCGGCAGAAACGACCCGACGCATTAAAAGTTTTACGGCGAACGATATTTCATAACTTTTGTATTTCGAAAAATGCACCCACGCGCGCGCGCGCCCGCCGCCGACGAGGCTAAATAGAGACGGGGGGAAGGGGGTAGGTACGAAGTTGGCACCGTATCCCTCTCTCTCTCTTATGCTTTTTGCAAGCTTCTGTAGTGCGCAACGCAAGCTTTTTTTGTCCCTATATGTACGGCCCGCGCGCGCGTGTACGTGTGCGCATCGCGCCTCTGTATTGGCATTTATTTATGTACTCAGGAGTACACGCGTATATAGGCGTTAGCGCGCCATTCGTACAATGACCCTCTCTCTCTCTCTCTCTCTCTCCGCCCCTTGCTCGAGCGGTCAGAACTGTTGTACGCATAAATCGTGCCTATTCTCTCGCTCCGCCTCCTCTTTTTCCCGCTCTCGACTCGCGATCCTCGTCTTTGTATTTACCCTTTTTGCGATGGGGCAAAGTTTGAAGCTTATATTAATTGGGATTATATATGCCGCCGCCGAAAGCCGGCAAGAGATAGATATATATATATACCCTTTTATACTTTTTATTACGTTTATGTATGCGTGTGGGGGTATATATAGATACAGAAAGGGTCGATTTTGTACAAAGGCGCGGCGGCGTTTGCTTAGCTCGAAAATTGGACACGGGCGACCCACGGGGGGCAATTTATAAGAGTGATCGGAGATTGACGCGGGCGCGCATCTTCCACGTGCTTTAATTACCTCAAAGGCGTATAAGAGAGAGAGTGGAGAGACGGAGGATTTAATATTTCTGAAATTAGTTTAAAAGGATTTTTATGCACCGAGCGAGTATTATCTCTCGAGTGCATCAAAGAAGAACATTTGTTATAACGAATCTCGACGTGCAGTAACTTTTTAAATGATGTACTTTATAAGTAAGTAAAAAAGGAAATACGATTAGCGAGGGGCTAATGCGAAAACTTGATATATACTATATATATTAATTAGTGTATACCTCGGAAAATTTAAATGATGATAATACGAGTAAATAAAAAGCGATTGCGCGCAAGCGCGTCCATTATACCGAATTGTTTGTATGTAACGAGAAAAGCCGGCGCGTACGTAGTAACACGTTCGCGCGTCTGAATCCCCAAAAAATAACCCGAGCGAAAATTGCATTTACAAATGGAAAGCAATTTTTAGGTAGGCGATATTACGCGCTCGCCGGTATAGTCGCGCGGCGCGAGAGAGCGTCTGGGGGGTATAAAAATTGTCTTTCACATCCCGTTAACCCTCTCTCACCCCTCTCCTCTCTCTTTTCTCTCTACCCCCACCCCCGTGCACTCTCCGTCCTCCGTCTCGCTTCATTTTTCATTTTTTTTTGTCGCCCCGACCCTCTGGGTTCGCTCCCTCGCGTCAAGTTTTTCGCCGCCCCCGGTCGTCGCTGTCGTAGTGCGGACTTTTTTCGCCAGAGCGCCTGCTGTCCTTCGCGAAGTTCGCGCGCCGCTGGCTTTGAGAAATGAAGAATATTTATATAAATCGCGGCGGAGTTCGGCGCCTTTACTTCGGCTAAATGAGAGGGAAAGAGTAGAAACGAGTGAGAGAGAGAGGGAGGGAGTAGTACTATTAATTATTTGCGTGGAAGTGGGTGGGAGAGAAAGGGAGTGAAGGAGGTTTCGGGGGTGAACGAACTGAGGTTCCGAGGCAACGAAAAAAAATGTGTTTAGGGTGATACGGCGGAGTACACAATTTTTTCTGCGTCTGCGGGGAGATTCACTCAGTCGAGATGTATGGGTGGAAAACAACGAATATTATATCTTTATCAAGCGGAGGCAATGTATAGATGATTTGCGATTTTAGTTCTTTTTCTTGTATCTTCTTACTAATGTACTAATTACGTTTCGTAGTGTAGTCGAGTGTCGTATGAAATATGATTATAAGTCACTTGTAGTGCTTACCCCTAAATTATGAAAAATGTCGCCCTTCGTGCGATTTGCTTTCGGAACCTGAAATATCGTCTTCAGTCTTCTTTCCTATAGAGCCTTATTACTTAATTTATCTTGTAGATGATTAATTAGCTGCATTTTTTGACAACAACTGTTATATACATCACTCATTCTATTTCTTTGAAGGCAATTTCTTGTAATCATTTGTAAAAATAATTTTTATATCTGAATCATGGGGAAAATTACTATTTAATTTAAAAACTATCCACGACCGTCACCGTTTGGCTTATTATAATTATAGCCCTTGCCTCTTCTTAGCAAATTGGCAACTATTAAAATATATGCAAATCTCCATAGGTTGTAATGTTCCGAAAAATGATTCTCATATCTGACAGCGGTAGAGTATAGAAAAGTTTTGTCTACTGAATGCGGCATATCAAGTCGATTTTACTTCACGCAGGTTAAATAAAACTTAATATACAGTTACTAATGTGCAGTTCCTAATAATATCAATAATAAAAAAAACTACAATTTTGATAAGTAAATTTAAGAAAATATAAGCGCCAAAAAATGAAAACGTATAATTTTGTCAGTTAATTTAGAGCATTAAAAACTGTGCGTAATGTTGGTATTATCCTACCTCAGCGACTTTTCAGTGAAACAGACTCTTCTACTAAATTCTTAAGAAATGAAACTATCCGATTTATATACTTATCGGCATTTTTTTCTTTATAATGTGAAAACTAATAAATGAAGAACAATAAACATAAAACATACTATAATACGATTATTATAAAAATAGAAACACCCGGAAAGTTCAGGGAAAACTGTTACATGTGATGGATTCCTATAACAATAACTTCATCTCGTTATACCAAATAAACATTTCATAAATCCGCGTCATCTAAAAATCATTTCCTCTCGATTAACAACCCCTATCCATTCCTCTTTATTACACCGAATACCGCGAAGCTATATATATCCTTTCCTTAACCGCGCATCTTTCACGCGTCTCGGCCACACATATATACCCATCGACCGACCATCGCTCTACACCGGCACACGCGTCGACGGACGCGCGCGATTTTCCGGACAGTCGCACCCCAAATCTTTACCGCGAGCCGCTCGTGCCCAATCGAGTTTGCCCACCCGGCGGGGCTTTTAAGACGTAATTACGTTGGATTTAGCGCGAAAGCGCTCTCGCGGTGGCTACACAAAAGCGAGCGCGGGGAAAATTTAGTTAGGAAGTACCTTCGGTCCTCTTTTTTTTTTATGCCGCGCGTATCGGACACTTTTCGCGCCTCGATCGCCGGCGCGTGCGCGAAAAGTTTTAAGTATTTAATCAATTTCGAAAAGTAGGCGGGGGGTTGGCGATCGGGGAATGCGGAATAGTCGAAATGCTATTTTATATACGTGGAAGAGAAGCGAGCGGATGGATGGATGGATTTTATTGAAAATTTTTGAAAAATTCGAGTCATGTTTTATGCATTAAGAATGTCGGAAATTGAGAATTTCGAGAAGTTATGCCGGCGTTATTGCCGATAAATCGTGACGAGTTGTTAAATAAACCGGAGGTGGTATGTTCCTGCGCAATGCGGAGCTTAGGAAGTGCTGCTCGGTATGAAATTGACATCGTTCCAATAAACAATAAATTATGCTGAAATTTATTATCCACCTCTCTCTACTTCGCTAAAATTGCGCAATGCCAGTGCGATCGTGTTTGTTTTCATTGGTATTATTTCCGCCCGCGGTCGATGATTACACGTCATATATGGGTATTGAATTTACGATTGTATAAACCAAAATGAATTGTACGCGCCAAGAATTTTATTATTGACGCAAACACGTGGAAAAAGAGAGAGATGAAATCCCATCAAAACTTAAAAGATCCTCGGCATCGTCCTTTTACTGCATGCTTATCGTCCATCCAATCATAATTCACTTGGTACTATATGCTTGCTTGGAAATTTTAACGTTCCCCGTGTTGATCGTAGAAAAAATTGCTTCTTTCGGAAAATTACAAACAAAAGTATATCCTCGCAGACTCACAGGCGTGTTTTGTACACTTTGCATTCTCTCCGTTTTAAAATACCGGCATTAAGAAAGTTTACTACTGGCAAAGAAAAATTGTCGATTCTCAACCCCCCTCCCCCTTTTTTTTAAATTCTGAAAGTTTATAAATGTACAACACTTTTTCGCGGAATTTTTTTGCGAATTTTTTTTACTTTTATTTCTTTATGACTGAAATTTTTCTCAAACTTTAAATAGAAGTTGATAAAAAGTTTTCTCGTTTAGACTTTATTCGCCTGTGCCTTGTGCGTCTCTCTCTCTCTCTCTCTCTCTCCTTTTTTTTCTCAAAACTTCCTTTCGTTACGAAACATTTTAGGATTCCTCCCCCACCCATTTCTCTTCGTCACATTTATTTATTTAACAAAAAATGCCGGTAGTAAAAGACATAATAATATGCGGAGCGACAGCAGCGAGGGAGCGGGAGAGGCAGAGAAGATCGGCGAACAAAGGAGAGACTTTTGCGAAAGCACTCGCTAAGGTTATTAATGTAAAAGTTCCGTTAAATCCCATCACATTTTTATCGCGCGCGCGCGAGACGCATAATTAATGAAAATTCGATTTCAAGCAGATAAAAACGCGCGGGCGGCGGCGGGCGCGCTCGCCCCATAACGTCATTTCGCGTAATCAATTTTATTAATGCTCGCGACGGCTTTTTTCCGCGAGCGCGCGGCGGGCAAAAGGAAAAGAATTCAGGTCGCTACATTTTTTTCCATGAATATTTCCGAGGCAAAAGTTAAGGGAACACGCTCTCTCTCTATCTCTCTCTCTCTCTCTCACTCTCGCTTCATATTAAAACCATATTTTTACGAGCTTAAAATCCGAAAGCAATTTTCTCCACTTCGAGAGGGAGACGCGAGTGCGCGGAGAGGGGGAGAAGTGGGAGGGGTGGTAAACGAGACAGACGAAGAGCAAGAGAGAGAGAGAGAGAGAGAGAGCTTAGGAGGCGACGCGAAAAAAGGGAATAAGTCTCTATCCAATCTAAAATAATTACGATAAAAAAATATATATATATATATTATATATTGGCAGAAGCGAGAAGAATAGGAGGGAAGCTGCAGGAAGAGTGGCGAGAGGGGGCAGGGGAGACGAACGCGGATCGAATTTTCGATAATTTTACTTTCCTTTATGTGCCTCGGGCGAGTTCTCTCCTCCTTAATCGAGCGGTAGACGAGATTTTTAGTTTTCCTTTGTCTTTCGCCTTTCATTCATCTCTCGCTCGCCCTTTTTTTTGCAGAGCCGCGGCGCCCGCGTGCGCGAACCGAAAGAATCGAAAAAGAAAAGGAGTCGCGCGCCCGATGGCAGGATGGAAGAATGGATTTTGCTTTCGAACGGGGGAATCGAATAGAGAGATAATGTATATGCCCATGCAGGAGAAATTTGTTTTCCTCTGCTAGTGGCGGGATAATTTTTCAACCGGAAATGTGATTTGAAAATTTTCATTTTAGTTGTAGTGAGATCAGTGGCGATTTAATAAACTGCTGTTGAATTGCGTGCTTATCGCATTTATTTTTTTTAATGACAGGATCGAGATATTTTAATAATATGGGTAGCATTCGAAAGAGAATTAAAATACCTTTATTTTCTAAAATAAAAATTTTCTAGCTATCACGGTTCTTTTGTCATTAACAAAAACGGACAAATTGAAAAATGAAAAAAAAATGAGTTTTGTATGTACAACGATTACGGGAGTTAAATTGTCTTACGCTTCAAAGTTCCTTTTAGAGGTAGATTATAGATAGCTCTCGGTCGAGTTCTTTGGGAAAATGATTGGTCCATAAATTTCAGAGATATTTGAGATTAACATTTTTTTAGCTTTTTTTCAAATAGTAATTTCTTGAGAACCGCTATATGTATCTGAATTGGATGGATAGCATTCGAAAGAGAATTATAATAGCTATATTTTCTAAAGAAAAACATTTCTAGCTATGACGGTTCTTTTGTTATTAACAAAAACGTGGTTTTTTAAAAGGCTTTGTAAATTTTTAAATCATTTTAAAACATGTAGAAGGTATAAACATATTTTATATTTGAACTATATATACTATACATATTGGAACTATAAATTAATTTCGAGGAAGCTACGTGCCAATGACTTGGCAGCGGTTTTTTTTCAATTAATTAAAAACTGTATAATTTACTCGATCTGTAGCAGTTGACAATGGGAGACTTTTAAGCTGATAATAATTTGGAATCACCAAAATCATCTTTGAAACTTTCTGTTGAATACTTTCTGTATCAAAGATCCTCCCACTTTCAACAACCAGCTCCATAATAGACAACAAAAACCGAAACCGTCTGTTGAAAATTCATGAGCCATACCAGGAAAAAAAGTCCCTCGCAGCCTCAATTAAGATAAAAATCGTACTCGAAATTGATTTTGCAAGTAGAAATAAAAATCTATTATAAATATGCATCATTTTACGCTAACTTGGGCCCCCTAATAGAGCCCATTGGGAAAAAAAACCATGCGCGCGTATATGGGAGAGCGAAAGAAAGCAGGAAAAGACAAAGACGGATGCACGCGTGCGCGCGCGTAGACACATAGATAACAGGAAGACAGTAACACGAGGCGCACAAACGGCCAGTATAAATGTGTGTGCGCGTGCGCGTACGTGTGCATAAGAGGAGAGAAAGAAAGAGAAAGAGAGAGAGAACCGTAAGGAACGTCTCGTCGTCGCGAACTTTATTTTTGTCCGCCGCCACCGCCAACGCGTATCCCGATTCGCGATCCCTTCGTGGCCCCTAGGGACCACTTGGCCGATTTTAGTATTAAATTGGGCCCGCGAGAGTTGTTTTTGGATTCCTGCCCGGCCGAACGAACGGTCCCAGGGGACCTTCAAGGCCCAAAAACAATAACGCGGACGCAGGGAGAGGGGAGAAAGAGGGGAGAGAGACAGAGAGAGAGGGAGAGTGTGAAAGATGAGGGCGAAGGAGACTGGGGGCCGGGAGACAAAGGAAAGGGATTAATTTGAAAGAAATTTGTTTTGCTCTCTTCGCCGCCTCGGCCCTGGCTCGCCTCCATAAATAGTCGGCTCGTTCTTAATTCAAAATTGCCGTATCGGCTTTTGTTTCATTCCTCGCGCTGAAAATATTTACAAAATGGAAATCTGATTATTCGGATTAGTTTTTTAGAATCTGCAAGTGTGATATTCATGCAAAAGTTTACGCTCAAGTTACGAATGTAAGAAAATTTTAACCGATTTCCTGATAAAATTCTGCGAAACACGCTTGTGGATTTATGCTTCGGAATTTTAGGTTAAGTTGACGGTAATGCGTTTAGGAAACGGAAACTTAAATTTTCAAAATGTTTTGGTTTTTACGTTCAGTAATGCATGCCGCGCAAATGCAATTTGAGAATTTTCGCAAAATGTTATACGAGTGTAATAAATAATGCCGAGTTTTCTATAATAAAGCGAGACTTTAATTTTTATTTTTTTTTACGCAAAAATTGAAAGCCATAAATTAGATAAGGGGAAACACGTTATTTATACATTTTTGAATAGCAGCCGTATTTTAACTAAGATAATCAATATATTTGTATGTAGTGAAAAAAAAAAACTGAAAAAGAAATATTTTACGTACAGTGCAGAAAATTTACGACACGGTATACAAAATGGTATAGGAGTTTAACATAACAGTAACTTTTAGTATTTTACGAGAATAATTATTTACGTAAAAATCTTGCAAATAATACAAGACTTTTTGCGCGCGCAGATAAATTCGCCTGTAAAGCTATTATGCTCGCGTAATGAGTAGATAATTTTGATAAAGTAGTTTCTTTGCAGTTCAAAAAACGTTTTCAATTATTTTCGCAACATGCCTGGTTACGGCGAATTTTTACAAGCCTTTTCAGATAATGGCGATCGAGCAACATACGCAGAGTTTTATAAGAGTTTTACTACATTTGGAATATCATAAAGTAACATGCTCGCAATCCTCCAAGTTGGGAAATACTTCACTTCAGTCGTCTACTATAGAATAGCTCGACAGGATCAAGTTTTTGTTCACGTGGTATATTATTCGCAAACAATGAGCGCGAGTGAAAAAATTATTTTCATCGCATAAAAATTCCAAATTGTGAGAGTGTATTGTACCATCCAATTTTCATAAATTTACTGTGAGACCACTAATTTTGTTGCATTTTCGTGTAATTTATGTTATCTTTTAGATCAAATATTAATTTAAATTACTCAATTTTATCAATACCGCTGTAATTACGTAATAAATTCTTATTGAAAGGTGCCTCTCTCACTCTCGTGGTAACTTATTTTTCTACCGTACATAATTAACAAATTATATATGAAATTTTATCAATATATGAATTTCTTTTTTGTACTACTCTATTTTTTTGTTATTCTTGCGCATGCCTCACATTTAATAATTAACAATATATACTTTCAAGGAAATTATTATAAAATGGGTAGCTGCGCGCGGCAGATTTTTACTCAATTTTCAATAATTATGAACTTTTTCCTCGCAATACCAACAACACACACAACGGATAAATTTCCTTCAACGCGCCAATATATATACACTCGTGATGCTTCTTTTTTTGCCACAAACTTATACCCGGGCGTACAAGCAGCAGCGCGCCGATCATTTTTTGCCGCCCCGACTCGCGAACTCCACTATACATATAGATAATGAATATGTACCATAAATTATGAAAATGCATAAACAAACGTCGAGAGAGAGGGAGGGAGAGAGTACGGATATCGAATTATATATGGAAACTGGGAAGAACGCGCTGTGCTGCTGCCACTGCCGCGGGGGCGGCGTTCGGAATATTTTATTTAAATCATAAATTCAAATTATAATTATAATTATGATTTAGCTCCGACGTTGCTCTTTCTCTCTCTCTCTCTCTCTGCGCGCAGCACACACGCGAGAGCGCGAGCGAGAGAAAAAGAAGCGCACTCGTACGCGATGAAGAGTAAGAGAGAGGAGAGGGTTCGACTGTACGGTATATATGCGCGCGCGCGCTCGCGCGGCCTCGAGATAATTCAATTACGCGAGTCGCCCTGATGCATTTTGCGGTCTTGCGCCTGACGGATTCGCCATTTTCCCTCCTTTGTTCGACCCCCCCCCCCCCTCCCCGTCGCTGCTCTGTGCCCATTTTTCTACCTCTCCTCTCTCTCTCTCTCTCTGCCCCTCCCCCTCTTTCTTTCACGATGAATGGCTATACTAATGCTTTCCTTTGCACCGGTTTCGCGATTTTTCGCCCGGGATTTGATTTAGATATGAAATTGAAAATATAGGGGGAGAGGATGTGGGTGTATGTACGCACGTATGCTCGCGCGCGCGTGTGTGTGTCCTTTGTTCGGTCTTTGTTTGAGACAGTGTACTTTTTCGGAGTGGTTTCTTTACTCTCCGTATATACTCGCGGTTTCGCGTGCACAAGCGCGCCTTTCTTTGTATTACTCGCGTTTTTCCTCCCCTCCCGTCGTTCTCGCTACTTTTTGCGGTTTCAATTTTCGAGTCGAATGCTTCATTACGCTGTCTCTCTCTCTCGTCAATTTTATTTCAATTTCGTTGGAGAGCTTTTATTTTATGAGCGAATGAGGAAACTTTAATTCATTTTTGCTTGATTCGCGCGACGATGTTTTATTCATTGTTGTGCGTGATCGAGCCGCGGCGGCAGGCCTACTTCTTTATCAAACTAATGTGTATATATATCGAGAGAGACGCACGCTACTCGTATATATTTAATGAATAATCCAGCGCGATGAATTTTCAAAAAGTTTATATGTGTAAGAAGAGGCTAGTCGAGGTGATTTACATACGTTTTTTGCTATCTTGA
>JAPYZP010003221.1:0-11906 GCA_030522985.1 Torymus sinensis | reverse complement strand
TAAATCTTTGTTATTTAATTAAAATTGGTAGGAACCTTGGCCAGTAGCTGCATAACACTAATATTTATCCTGTAACTACCATTAGCTGCAATTTCACCAAACTTTTTATTAATTCAATTCTTATGTAATTTTATATGAATTTACTGTTTCCGTCAAATTAGTAAACTTCAAAACGGAAACATCCTATTATACGGATTTTGGATATTATTACTTTAATTACATTAATTTATATTAGTTATCAGTATTATTATATACTATACTAAATAAGATCTTACGTCAAAAGCTCATCTAACTTCAAAAGCAGAAAAGCAAGAAGTTATATGGATTATATTCCTAATATTATTTCTTCTAGCAAGCTGCGAGAAATCGGATTTTGAAGTTAACTCCCTACTGAAAAAGTTCAGCTGATTATCAGCGGATTTTCAGCTGATTTTCAGTTGATTTTCGGGTGAAAATCATGCCAGAACGCCACCTGATTATCAGCTGATTTACATCTGAAAATCATATTAATTTTTTTTTCTTTAATGGTATTATTTTATTAATAGATAATTCTGTGTTTTTTATTATTATTATTATTATTATATTCAGCTAAAGAATATTATAGCATGTACCTAGACAGTTAAGTATAAGGTTCCCAAATTTTTCTAAACTGAAAAAGCCCACATAAGAAAAGAACCACTCGTGTCTCACATGACCAAACTGAAAGAAATTTGAATTAAATTTTTATTCTTATATAATTATAATTATAAAAATATAATACTTCGTTATTAAAGATGGATATACTTTATTACATTATCGCGTATAATACATAGTTATTAATAGACCTACAATTGTAACTTACATGTAACATTAGAATAAGATTATATGGTCATTATAATGATAGTACACTGAATGTGGGGAAAGGAAAAACGATGTTCAACGAGTCTCGTGCTCGCGCTGCTCGACGCCGACCCTCGATAGCCAAATCACACGAGGCCAGCGCCAAGCGCGCCCACGTGTACTCGATATTAGCAGCTACTAAGAACTGTTGCGACGATGACGGCAACAGCACGAGGAGGGGAAATCTTGGCGATGATGTCCCCATTGAAAGAACTACAAAATTTCTAAGTCGTGACTAGAAAAAATGACTTCCCGCGGTAGGTTTGTTTTTACTTTAGACAATATTATTAGAGTCTTGAGTTAATCCAAGCCAAAGTATATCCTTTTTAATTTAATATTTATCGTTTGAAAGTGATATGTAAATCAATGCTACTTAAATATGCTCACATAGCTTACAGTTACGGATAATTCCATGTAAACAAAATAATATTATAGTTTTTAATCTACTTATACTATACATGAGTTCACTTCTGCACATAAGTTTCAAACAAAACGAATTGATATAGTGCCAGGCATGGCAATGCGCCTTTACACTTGAAGATATTCTATAAATATGTGTGAATTGACAGAAATTATGTGTGCTTTTTATTTTCTTGTAATGGGGAACTTATATTTATCCTTTTTCTGATAAAATGAATGTATTTTAGAAAAATAAGCCAAAAAGCAATAGATTTTAACACAATAAAAAAATAAACTTCGTTGACTGTAGTCAAGTTGCATATGCATAACGGGTGATAGTAGACATTATTGAGTCCCGTGCACGGGCGCTTGCGATACAACCGTGTCGCCAGGCTTTCGGTGTTCCCAGTGACGACAGCGGCTGCTGTAGTACGTTGGCCTGGTGCGTGTTGTCTCTCTCATCGGGTCAGTCGGCTGGTGGTGACCCGTTGAAGAGAGCAAGGCAGCGGTGTCCATGGCAGCAATGCGGCAAGCAGTAATGTTGTCCGAGTCTATTACCCCACGTAAAATAATTTTATGAAATTTCTATAAAAATTATATATAGAGTAGGTCCTGTACAATTTTTGTAAAGATTCTACAAATAAACGGTCCTATATAAATAATAAATAATGTATATAGAAACCACATACAGTTGGGAAGAGTAAGGAAAGAAAGGCGTAGAGTGAGGGTCGGAGTAACGAAAATTACCTCAAACTCTGCATGTCCGTGAAGCTGGTCAGACACGAGGCCCGTACCCGTTGCGTTACTCTCAACAGACCCCATCGTTACCGCGGTCGTCGTTGTCAGCAGTTGTCAGCCGTTGTCGCCGTCGTCACCATCACCATCATACCCGCCGAGCAATCAAACTCTTCTTTATACTGTTCCATTGAATTGGCGAAGATTTAATACCACATTCGAACCTGAAAACATATTCCACAAAGAATTTATTTTACGGTACAAAGAAATATTTTATGAAAAATATCAATTTATCTGATAATTGTTTCATGGCTGTTCATCGTAGTTCGTCGTCGAATTCCTGGAGTTTTTAATTTCTCGTAGGTGTGCATAATGAAAATAATTTATAACCCGTATTCGTTGAGCGAGTTACAAATATTTTGATATCCATCAATAACGTGAACCTAGTTCAAAATTCTTGGCATTGAATATGTTGCTATGATCACATACTTATTTAGGTTGTTGACTAAACACATTATTTTCCAATTTCAAGTTGTTTATAGACCTCAAAATATTTCTTGAATCTTGGTTATAAATTTGTTCCCTAAGCGTACCTAACGATGAATAGAAACTCCGGGAATTGAATGCGATATCAGATAATTATCAGATAAGTTAACATTTTCGCCAATTCGATCGAACAGCATAAACAAGAGTTTGATTGCTCGGCGGGTACGGCGGCGATGGCGACGACGGCGACAATGGTGGACAACGACAATCGCGGCAACGAGAGGGTCTAGTGAGAGTAGCGCAACGGGAATGGGCCTCGTGTCTGACGAGCTCCATTATGTATAACATCATTATGTATTTCAAAGACTTCTCAGAGAGATTGACAGAGTCCGCTAGGATATTACATTCTTTATATGTGATTATTTGCCGTGTTAAAAAATCTATATCTTACATTAAATATTAAGGGAAGATGTTATTCAATTTTTACAGATTTCTATATTTAATTTTTTATATTTATCAATCGAATTTTTGAATTTTAAAAATTATGGAAGCCCAGGCACAACCTGTTCACTTTAATGAATAAGCTTCTGCTCGAATATTAGAACACATTTTTATGGCCGAATCCATCTGAAATCAGGTGGTCCGCGTATACCTATGTCACCTATCATATTGAAATAAAAATATTTATATTTCACTCTAAAAATTATTTGACACATATTTTTTTATTTTTTTGTTTTATCAAAATTTCAAGCGTTCAGCTATGCCGAAAAATTCCGAGAAAATTCTTAATTCAAATTTTTCAATGTAATTTTCATACCGCTATTGTTTTACCAGTTTTTTAAGCTTTTACGCGTTGCTCGACCAACTCTTGCCCGCAAGTGACGCTCCGTTAGGATGCAGTAGATAGGCAGAGCATAACATTGAAGTATCGAGCGCAATTAAGGCCTATCAAACAGAAATACTACCCTGTTTCGAAAAAGCTCGAGGAGAAAATGCACGGGCAAGTGCGAGAGATGCTTGAGGCGGGCACTATTGTCAAATCGACCAGTGAATGGTCTAGCCCCGTGGTAATACAACGGACAGCGAATTGCCCATACAGGTTCTGCATAGATTATCGCAACGTGGACGCGGTAATGAAGGCGAGCGCATATCCGCTCCCTCATATAAATGCGATTTTACGACAATCGACCTCAGCAGCGCCTATCATCAAATTCCGTTGCGGAAGGAGGCGCAGACTTTAACAGCTTTTACTGTCCCCGGAATGGGCCTCTTCGAGTTTACTCGAATGACTTACAGGATAGTGTACGGGCCAGCAACCTTTCAGGAGCTTTCCGACGTCACGAGGTTTAAACTTGGACGTCATAATGACGTTTAAAAAACGTCTTGTGCTGTCCAGGACGTTGCTTTCAGATTTCGAGTAAGAAAACGTTTAAGTTTCTTCTTTTTCTTATCATTTATTTTCACGGTAATAACGTCACTCTTATTAGGACTCTGTCTTGAACAATTAAAATCGTCATTTATATAATATTCCATCTAACAATTTTTTCGGTCCTTTCGTCAATAAAATTGGATGGCGTGTGTATGCTTCTGGTTCCAAATAAACTCCCTTTTCTTGTGCTAGATTTTTCGCTCTTTCTATCATGTACATTGTTGTGTCTGGAAATAAAGATGAAATTTCATTTTCGTTAAGGATGAGGGTAGCAAAGTTCGAATTTTTATTTTCTCTGATACCGTAGAACACTTTTGCAAGGGTAAACCAACTTCATACCAAGGGTATTAGACAATGTTGAAAGTAGGGGAGACCGGGGCTAGTTGGCCGACTTCCCACATTTTATTTTTTTCTGCAAAACAGTATTAGTAAATTAACAGAACTATTTCAGCTCATGAAAGTATTTGATATAGAGCATCTTCATGATTTTTTTCAAATTTGTAAATTGATTTCATTATAATATATAAAAGAATCACATATGAAAATGTGACATTGAACAGAAAATAAGCTAAAAATATCATTATAATATAATCAGCTAAAAACTATATATTACCCAAAATGTATAAATGGAGGTTTTCATTAGACTTCCTTAGATTTTCTGTGGCAACATTCAAGAACTTTTATAAATAAAAAATAATGTGTTAATTAGGTATTAAAATAGTAGAACGATAAGTTAAACAATCTGCCTGTTCTCAATAGGTCAGACAACATGCCCCAAGCGAACACTAATTTGAAAATTCTTCTAATAATGTTAAAATATTGAAAAATAAAAAAAAATACCAAGCGGTAGAATTGTAAAAAAACAATTATTTTGCCCTACGTTAAAAAAAAACCGATTAACAAAATGTTTCAAAGAATTACACGACATTTATCAAAATGTCAAAGTTTGAAAAATATCTCAAAAAATTTTAAAACTCGCGTATTTTTGAAACGCGTGATGCTTTTCAACTGAAAATTAAAACAAATATTCCTTATTCCATTTTGTCTGTCCTTTATTCTGTCTCCCCCTTTTTTTCGATAACTTAAAGGACATAAAAGAGGGCTCAAAACTGAGTGAAATTATGTGTGACCCGTTTAAAAGCTTAAAAAACTGGTGAAACACTAGCCGTTTGAAAATTAGAATGAAATTTTTTTTTCTAAATATGAATTTTCTCGGAATTTTTCGGCATCGCTGAATGCATGAAATTTTGATAAAACAAAAAAATAAAAAAATACATGTCAAATAATTTTTGGAGAAGAAATAAATATCTTTATTTCAACATGATAGATAACATAGGCATACGCGGGCCACCTGATTTGAGATGGATTCGGCTTTATATAAAAAAATCAATATGAAAAATCAGTGAATGTAAAATTAAAATTAAACTAAATTTATTCAATACGACTATTCTTGAAAACCTTATGTTCTCACGTAATAGAAAATAAGTAAATTTTATTGAAATGTTGAGAATTTCAATCGATTTGAACTAAATATACAAAATTTATGAAATATGGTCATGATGGGTTAAGCACTGAACCTGTTTATATGTACTTCGTAATTTTGATTCTCTTAGTTCAACATCAATTTATATTATGAACCTTACTATTATATTTTTATAATTGATACGATCGTTGAAATATTATATTGATTTTTTCGAAATATGTATAGCTATTGTGTTTAATATTTGTGCAATTCTCATCAAAGTGGCAACATAACCCAATATCACGACTTGAAAAATTTGTTTCGAGTTGATTATAGTATATATAATGAAGATCCACAGTTGAACAGCGTCCATTAAGTGGACTACTTTTTTTAGAACAACTTATACATTTTATGAAAATGACAATAAAAGTCCTCCATTTCAAACCTCAGACATTTAGTCCAGAACCGATCAACTCAAAGTTTCAAAGAATAAATGGAAACTAGAAAGAAAGAGCTTTCGTTTCCTTTTTTGAAAATTAAAAAATGTCGATTGCTTCTTAAGTTATAAGGGTTTGAAGTTGAACGTTGAAAGGGCATAAACATGCACCAATCGTCGAAAATCAGCCGCCTCGGCATTAACGGTGTCTTTATGCCTTTTCGACGTTCAACTATAGCTTTTGAAGCAATCGACATTTTTAAATTTTCGATACGGAAACTCATTCTTTTTAGTTTCTATTTCTTCTTTGAAACCTCGAGTTGATCGGTTTTGCACTAAATTGCTGAGATTTGAAATGGAGGACTTTTGTCATTTTCTTAAAAAGTATAAGTTGTTCTAAAAAAAAGTAGTCCACTTGATGCACCCTGTTCAACTGTAGATCTACATTTTATATACTATAATAAACAAGAAAAACCATGCGCTGAAGGAGTGCTAGAAAACAAATTTTCAAGTCGTGATTTTGGGTTTTGTCGCCACATTGATGAGAATTGCACATTTACGTGCCTAATCGTATTCAAATAAAAAGCGAAAATTCTCTATATAAGGCGTATTGAAGCGTTAAAAATCGTGTTTATAGGTTTAGATCACCAGGAATTGATTATACATAGAAATGTTCGATGATAAATATTTTTTTTCATTGTTATCCATAACGTTTATATTTAATATTTCTGTATAAAGTCAAATAATGTTGAATAATAAGTACAAATTGATTATTTCAGATGAATTTAGTAAAAATCGCTGTTATAAGTTTAGTTCATCAGGAACAGAGTGTACATGAAAATTTTATATTGAAATATTTAGTTCAATATTATCTATAACTTCTGCATTTAATATTTTTCTATAAAATCAAATCCTGCTAAGTTATAACAGAAAATCGATTATTTCGGCGTTAAAAATCGTTTTTATGATTTTACTCAAAAGAAATTTATTGTACAAAAAAATGTTCTATCGAAAAAAGTTTTGTTTAAATATTATTTGCAACTTTTGTATTTAACATTTTTTTTTAAATCATATCCTCTAAAGTAATAGGCAAAAATCGACTTTTTAAAATGTTTTTAGCTGTTTCTTCCTATTTGATCAAAAAAATATTTCCCCCAGAAACAAATTTTCAATATAAAAATTATTTCTTTTAATTAATTTTAGCAGATGTATTTATCATTTTTTTAGTAAAAGTTAATGTTGTTCACCGTATGTTCACAAATGGCTTTTATCAAATTTTTATTCGATTTGGCGTTTTTTATTTGTCAATCGATTCAGCTTATTCTAGGATTGCCGGGTACTTATAATTAGGCGAGTATCTGGGCTAAAATTCTTTTGGATCTATGAAAAATTCGCTGAGATAATCTATAAACTTGATTTTATACAAACGGACATACACACATACATCATAGAAAACGACTAAAATAAACTAATTCTGAGCGGAAAATAGTTTTCATGCACCGAATTGTTAGTTTTCGCAGATGAAAATATAAGGCTCTCCCGAGAACCGGTGTTGTCTAAAAATGAGTCAAATACACAGATTTTAATTTAGCCGAATTTATTGATACTTGGTTAAAATTTTGTGTAAAATTTTAGACAAAATTGACGTATTTTATAGATACAAATAATTATGTAAAATAGACATAAATTTATAATATCGTATGCTTATTTGATTATAGGTGGCGACTCGTTAATGGGTTCGGGCTCGGAGGACGAGGACGACGAAGGTAGTAACGTCGGCCACCAGCATCCAGGAGGTGTTGGTGTGCCACACTTGGGGGTACATAATATGACATCGGGCGCTTCCGGGGAACAGATTGTCGGTTCTGGTAGTGACAATCCGCTCGGTGGCGATCACTGCAAACAGGAGGACTCTGAGGATCAAGGTAAGCGCATGAACTCCTAGTTCTTTTTTGCAGTTATCTTTCACGTTGCTAGATTGAGTTCTTCTATCTTCTAATGGCATATATGAATAACTTTCTATGGTTTGAAAGTGAGGAAGACAAAAGAAACCTATCTGGTAACCATGTTACCGCGAGTTACTGTGACCCCGGAACAGAAGACAAGTTTCAGTTACTGGACAGTTCAAAGCATAGAAATATCCAGTAACTGGTGGGGGCATAGTAACACTTACCTCATACCTTTCTCTCGTTTCTCTTTTCTGCGCATACCAAAACATCTTTCACGGCCAAGATTCAATTGATCAAAAACATATTTTTTGTTTTATAATCAATTTGAGAAAAGAATACGTCTTATTCACGAGGAATAATAAAATGTATACACTATTGAGTAGTGTTACGTACGAGAAGACAATGGTGTAAATTAAAAAAAAATTATTTACGTAAGGAATATGCAACATCCCAAGCTCGAACTCATAAATCCCGGATTTTAGTCCGGTACTCTGTTTACTGGGGTAATGTCGTGAGGCGCTCTCGAAAGCTCGCGCGCATCTTCTTCTTATCATTGAACCGACACGTGAGAGTTCAGACGACAGTTGAGCTTGAGTCCTTCACACCTCCAAGGTTCAGGAGAACGGCGCCGTCGTCGTTTAGATAAACTTCTTTTATCGACTGCGTTGCTCGGAGCCTCTCTTGTGGATTCTTTCTTCGCAGGGGACCGAACGTGTTGTAATTTTGTATAGGGTAGATGTACCGGTTCTGGTCACCTAAAAATCCATTTAAGAACATGGATATGTGGCCAAAAACGGAGCAGTGGCCAAAACCGGTACATCTACCCTACTTAATTATTCTTCGGAGAATAAACTAGGAATTCATATAGGTACGTTAACTTGTCAGAGTTCCAACCGCCCAACCTCACGCTCCCCACCACACTGTAAATTAAATTCAGTAAAAAATTCTTATTTTAGTGTGTAAAGTTGGGCATTGTCGAAATAGTCGAAGTGCATATGTACTCCGAAATGACGTATATCGATGGCTAAGGGGAACATCATGCTATCTCGGTACGAGGCTGAAGAAGATCCTATCTCACCGCGACGATGAAAAAGATGCTATCTCGCCGCGACAGTGAAGAACATGCTATCTCGGGGAGTCTCATTTTTCGCAATTTTCAAATGCACATAAATTTGCACAAAACCGACCGATGTCAACTATTCTCATCTCAAATAAACCTGTTAGCATGTTCTTCACAGTCGCGGCGAGATAGCATCTTCTTCATGAGACAATGAGCTCGTAATTGTATTTGCGTCTCTCAGAAAAAAACAATAGTCATATATCAATAGATTTTGTCCTGCTCTTTCCAATAGTGCTATTCTTTTTACTCCAAAACACTCTCTTCTGGTCGGAAATTCGAGTGGAAAGTTCAGAATTATTTTTCTTAAAATCTAACATGTTGTTCTTCAAAATGCATAGCCCCATTCGAGAGCACAAGTTATAAGCTACAAAACGCTAAATTTTCAAGTTGGAGAAATGTAGAGCTCAAATATAATAAAATTAAAAACACAGCGGCGAGCGGCTGCGCAAGCTTTTTGCGCTGGCCCGAGCCTGCTTTTATAAACGTAGTATATATTTTCGTTGTTTCCTATTTGAAAGCATTACACAATGTTTATCTGTGAAACATATATTACGTTTTAAATAAATTAATTTTGTATTCAATTCTTAATTCTTTTATTTTTTTGCGATTATTTGTATTGGTCTTTTCATGATACTCATGTTTTTCTTAATTCGAGTTTTAGACTGTTCGACTTTTTTAACTGGTGGAAATAATTGAGAATCGTCGGATGTTGAAAATCGTATTAAGTAGTTCTGACTTTTTAGTGTCAGCTAATAATCTAACACAGTGAAACGATTGAGTTCCAGGCACTGTTTTCGCTGAATTTATCCTTTGTCTTAAATTATATGTAGTCTTAAGAAATTAATCTTTTCATGAAAAAAGGACAAAATATTTTCAAAGTATTTAGTCGCCTACTGGTAAAGATCTTGCGGCGTCAATATTTAATTATCGGATACTTTCCGCAAACTTGCTAGCCAAGCATTATTTTTTATAGAAGCACCGATTCCATCGCATGCATTTTTTCCGTGAGCAGTCGCATGAAAGTGCCACTCAGCTTGAACGGAAAAATATTCATAATGATGAAGAAGATTCTGAAAATTGTGTTTATTTTTAAAATGTTGGGCAGCTTCATTAGTAAAGTAAATGATTTTTTTAACGAAATTAAAAGATTTTTTAAGGTAATTAATTATAATTTCTCAAATTAGGGAAACTGCAACAGTATCATGAATTAAGTTGTCTGAAAAAACCGCCATGCTTTTGTTTTCAATTTTAGAATCTGAACCTTTGTAGTAAATAACTATTGTTGCCAAAATACATTGATTATTATTATAGTGGAAGGATACTGCCGTATCTTGTGCAATGAACGCATAGTTTTCCGAAAAATCTATGGATATTAAAAATTCTCCTTTTCTGAAGGATTCTTTTAAGATTTGGAAATCAGATGACTGTTTGGAAATAAAAGAATGAGTTTTGAATTTACATACAAGAGGAAAAAAGATATCAGTAAATAAGGAGAACTAGAAACCATTTCAGTTTGCAATGTTGAGTAGTAGTATCAGTAGTTTTCCACATTTGAAATTTTATTTCATTAACCCCAGACCTCTCAAGAAATTTTTCAAGTTCCGTTTTTAGAGGTTCAATACCAGGAAAATTTTCACACATATTTAAGTAACATTTCGTTGTTGTTGTTGTTTTACAGACTATTTCAGCTATAAAATTTTTGTATCTATTTTATCAAAAGAAACTCCTGAATTTCTTAAACCTGCTAAGAGGTGTTTGAATTTTTGATGATAAAAGCACACACACATACACTGAATGCGTACCACTAGCATCAACACCACCACAATATTCAGGGTGACATTCGGCAAATTTAGTGAATCCTATTTTTGATTCAGGATACTGTTGTTTATACTTTAAATATAACTCTCTAAGATTGTACAAAACCAGTCGTATCTGAACATAGGTCTTTGTGCCATCATCTTTTTTTATACACTTATTATCTTTATAACCTGGCATAATTTTATTATAATCGTATTTTCATAGAAAAGTTTTATTTTGTTTACAGTATCACATGATATTTTTTGCTTTCCCCTTTTATCAACTAAAAGGGATTGACTATCTGACAACTTACATTTTCTTATAAGCCAACGGGATGAATTAGAAAAATTAGCAACTTTACGAGAACTCCAGTTTCTTGGGAGTGATTTTAAAAGCAACATTTTTTCAATTTTTGACAGACTTTCATTGTTAAACAATTTTTCTAAATTAGAAATAATTTCTCTAGATTCTTCCATTGACACTATATTTTCTTCCACAATTCTCGAATCAAATTTTAATCAACAAGAATCACATATCTTTATCTATTAAGTTCGGAAAACGAGCTTTCATTTTTGTAGAAACTAACCACAGATTAGGTGAATGCTTTGCTTCGTCAAAAGGGTCACAACAGCGACTGAAAATCGTTGACATTTTAAAGTTTCTTTTATTATGAAAATAATAAATATTGGGAAAGAAAACATTTTCAGTGGGTGATAAATACCTTCCAAGAAGCTTTTTTAAGTATTGGGAACATCTCTGCAATCTCAGTCTCTCTGATGGCAGAAACGATAACACGTGAAAGTGCAACGATTATAGTATAATAGATATATACGCATACAGTGTCACGTCCACGCGCAGAACAGACTTCACGCGGCCGCTCACCGCTGTCTTTTTAATATAATACTTAAGAGCTCTACGTTTCTTCATCTTGAAAATTAGGGGGTTTGAAGCTTATAACTTGTACTTTCGACTGGTGCTATACATTTTGAAGAACAACATGTTATATTTTAAGAAAAATAGTTCTGAACTTCCCACTCGGATTTCCGACCAGAAGAAAGTGTTTGGGAGTTAAAAGAATAGCACCATTGGAAAGAGCGGGAATGAATCTATATGTCTCTTGTTTTGCTTCCTCCTAGAGGAAGCTTTGTGATAGTAATTTTTTGAGTTGTTGTAAAAACATGTTATAATTGTGTTTAGAGTTGTTAGGAATCAAA
>JAPYZP010003220.1:5910-17816 GCA_030522985.1 Torymus sinensis | reverse complement strand
CGCCGCATGAGCAAAAATGCTGCGTCGTATAAAATTGTATTCTCGCTTTTATGCGTCAAGAAATATCTGATTTAAAATGAAATTTTTAAAATACGTCTCTGGACGTAACAGTATTTTTATTATATTATTTCTCTCATGTAAGTTAACATCATAATTCATAAGAATTGCTGTGTCCGATAATTTTCTTACAAAGTCTTTCCAAAGTCGAAATCCATATACATCTAGAGGCTGAATATCACCAGTTCTACCTTTCGGTATCATTTTCAATATAAGATGTGTCTCTTCCGGTATAGCTTCCTTTACAGCAGTTTCACATTGTCCGCTCCATAAATTTAATAACAGTTCAGGTGAATTCCCACTGTGAATTAAAAATACATTTTGTATCCAAATTTGAAACAGTTCTTTGGATAATTTCCCGAAAACTGATGCTTCCACGTATACATTTGATGGTCTGAATAAAGTTTCCATTACTCTAGGTCTAAATTGTCCATGGCTCTTTTTAAAACTATAAATTACGGAATCATTAGTTTTCCCTCTGCTGATATTGTTTGTTGAATAGTATAACTATGTGTTGTAGAGGATCGGTATCCAGTTGAACAATCTTTTCTACCTTTTTAGTCTCTTTATAAGAGAGCGTGCGATCACTATGTAACTCTAAATTGAAGCCACTCTGATCAGAATTATAAATGTTTTGAGTTCCCTGTACCTTAATTAAATTTTTAACATTGTTAACAAAATTTTCTTTGTGCCATTTTAATTCTTTTGCTTTTTGTGTAGACGATGTAGTAATGAATTTTGTTATTTTCCGTGAAACAATGTGGTGTTTTCGTTTAAATATTTGTATCCATCTATGTGAAGCTTGCAACCATGGAATATTTTCTTCTGCTTTCTTTAGGAGAGCCCAACTTTTTAGATCAATGTCATGCAGCGTCATCTTTGCCTCTATTACTTCTTTCATTTTTTGAAGTACATAAGTCGTTATGGCATATATCTTAGCTTTTCTGTCACCTCCTGCTTCAATTTGTAATTTCCACCGTCGCAATTAATGATTGGATTTAACTTTTCTCTACTTCGACTTTACACTTTCCAACGTCAATGGCTTTTTTTCAGCTTAACCAACACTCCACTGCTTTTTCTTATATTCGAAATCTATATTTTCTTCATTTGGTAAACAAGCCAGAATCTCTGCATAATCTGTATTTCTTTCATCGTCTTCTTCAATATCTTGTGGAAGTGTGTCGCCGTAGTCTTCCCTAATAAGTAAAGTATATTCTTCTTCTGTACGTAAATTTTTGTGACTTGAATAGAAAAATTCTCTTTTAAACCACGTTCTTTCTATATTAATTCTTGCACTGTTATTTCTCTTAAGATTAAATTCTATATAAATTAATAATAATGCAAAATATCTTCAATAGTAATGATGAAGTTGACCACAGTTGTAACCCCTCCCAACTCCTTTTCAAATTAGAACACTTCTTATTTATTTTATATTTAATGATAAATATTGGTCAAAATAAGCATTTCGAGATTTAAATTCAAAAAGAATGTTGGAAGTAAATTTGTTTTAATCTCTAAAAGGTGATTAATTAAATTAGGGGTAATTCGCCTCCTCCACATGTTTTTTTTCAAACCCCGAAACAGGTCAACTAAAATTTTTAATTTTCTTTATAACATGGACATTTTCAATCAAATTTAGTTCATTAAAACATTTTTATCTCAAAAGTACAAGGGAAAAACATCATATTTACACTTGTAAAAATAAGTGGTGCAACTCAGCAGCATTAAGACTATGCCCAAATACATGTTTTTTTATAATAAAGAAATAGGCGTTGGTTTCATTAAAACATTCCCATTCCATCTTGAGATATTGAAAACGAAACTTTTTTTGGGGGTGAACTTTAAGGGCGGTTTTCACCCCCTAGATGTCTTTCTCCGCTTATTAAAAAAACACGTATTAAATATTTTTCTATACTCTAACTACCTGCAAAGTTTCATAAAAATCGGAGGCGGACACTGAGTATCCTGTCCTTGTCAGTTTTGAGGCCTGTTTCATATCTTTATCGTATTTTCAAAAAAAAATAAAAAATGCACGAGTTATGCACGTTTTGCTGAAAAATGCACTTATTAGAAAAGTGCATTTTTCTCGGAAACCCCATTTTTTTTTGTTCAATTTTTTTTTGCCGGGATAGAGGATCTAAATACCTATCTAGATGTATTTGCGAAATTCTCGTGCCGTGCCCAGTAGTAGCGATCATTAATGACATAATACACAAACAAATTTTTCACGCTTAACCCTTACACGAATGGTATAACATGTAAATGGTATTATAGTCAATATATAGGTTTTTATCTTTGTGCGTAAGAAATATGCATGTACACATAGTATGTATTGTATTTTTTATTTTTCTTTTAGATTTTTTATTTTTATAACTACCTTTGTTTTTCTGCTTCATTGTTCTTACTTCACTAAGGGGAAAATCAGTGGCCTTTGCTGTTCTATTGCTAGCAAAGCATACGCTGAATCATGTTTTCGGTCATCACTTATGACTGCGAAACTTTATGTCGAATCCCCTTAGTAAGACACTGCTGTGAAAAGAAAAATTTGATCATTAATCCAATGATTTCCTTGCACAGCTTTATTATGAATTACAGCCAAGTTTTTAGCGAAGTCTATTTGAAGAACTTAATCATGTGGGTGGTTTTTAGCATGTTCTCTTTCTGCTTTTATAGCTTTGCGTTGTATATATTTACATACATGTGAGTGCTAATCTTCATGGTCCAAACCGAAAGTTCATCTTTAAAAAGCAGAAATTGGCAGCTAGCAATTGACTGATTTTTTAATCAAGTTGATATTATCCCACAAAGCATATATAATTTCTTCTGTGCTTTCTATATCTTGCAGTTTTAGAACATGAAACGTAATTCTGTTACTGCCTGGACAAATTTTACATTCCTGCAAATAACATAAATCAGATGGCTCACAACACTTTGTTGCGTTTATTATTTCTTTCCGAAGTTCATCCAACTCTGTATTCTTACTCCCTTTGAAATTAATCAAACGCGAAAGAAATAAATCATTATTTGCGTAATAGATAGAGAGACAAACTTCATTGATGGGGCTAAGTAAAACATATTTTGGTCGCAAACTATAAAACTTCGATTTACCAATTCTTAATTCCGGATAATAATTTTTGAATGCTTTATACGTTGCTTTAAGACTTTAAGTAAAAACACGTTTAACTTTCTTTTCTTTTTTATCATATATTTTAACGGTAATAACGTCACTCTTATTAGGATTCTTATTATTAGGACTTATTAGGACTCTATCTTGAACGATTAAAATCGTCATTTATATAATATCTATAACAATTTGTTCGGTCCTTTCGTAAATTGGATGGCCTGTGTACGCTTCTGGTTTCGAATCAAATCTCTTTACTTGTACAAGACTTTTCGCTGTTTCTCTCATATATATTGTTATGTCTGGAAAGATATATCTTAAAGATATAATTTATGTTAAGATAAATATTTCATTTTTCGTTAAGAATGAGGATAGCTATTATTATTAGTCGTTATATAGGTAGTTATTATTGTGACCAATCTTGGTATATCACTGTTTATTTCCATAAATTCCTCTCTGCGTTTACAAAGTTGAGATATTGCTCGGATTCAAATTTTTTGATTTTTCTTTTAACAATGTATATACTTAACATATACTTTGTAACGTGGCGGATTTTTACCACGTTACTTTCGTGTTTCGGAGGGTGGATTTATACTATGAAATCCCCTCTATTGGCAGCCAGGAGGAGAGTCCGGACCACAGCGTCCAGGGTCACTGGTATTATTGTATTATTTGCTTATTTTCTTTTGTTATGCTTTTTCATGCGAGAGAAAATTATGTTGCAAGCACCTGCGCGGCGTCGTACTGCAACGTTTTTAGGATATGTAGATGTACCTCCGTTGGCCTACAGCTTCCGTCGTTCCATCGTCAACTGACTCGCTATTGTCAGGACGCAGCATTCAACATAAGCTGAAGATCTTGCCTGCAGCGGGGACCATTTGCCGAAGCTACGTATTTATTTTCTTAGTTGCCTTCGCAAGTTAATCAATTAAGTAACTTCGCATTTGTTTATTCTCTCTTATTTATCTAATGCATTCATTCTTCGTGCTTTTTAAGATGCCTCTGCATCTTGCACGCTTTTATATAATTGTCGAGTCGAGCATCGCTATAATTCTGTATTTAAATTTTCCGCCTCGAAAAATTACGGAAAATTCCAATTTCGACAGGAACAGAAGAATTTTGCTCAACTCATAGCAAGAGAGAGGGAGATGGACAGCGAATACGACTTGAAGGCGTCCCTTCGTCTGAGGTGATCCTCAATCAACTAATCAGCGACAGCCGCGTCACCGACGGTCGAGGCGTCGACGAGAAAGACGACGCAGCGCTCGAGGATTCCCTTCCTGGCTGCCGACAAGGTAACATCGTGGAACCAGCTGAGCAGTACCGATCTACTGCGCCGTGCTTTTTTTTCGTGCCGATAGGAACAATCTCGCGAGTGCCTTCTGCCTCGCGTTATTTAGTTTGTATAATTAATTGTACCAAGATTTTTATCAATCATTTCATCTCAGAACCATGCTTGAAATAAACATATTATTCATCTTTAAGATGGATTGTTAATCCATATATAACATGTGATTGTTCATATAATTTCAATTTATAAATCCGACACATTGCTTCTGGAGGACATATGTACCTCGTAGATACATATTGTTCTATTTCATCATAATTCAGTATATGCGTGGTACCATCAGATTATCAGAAATATCTACATGATCTTCAGTTGTATTTTCTGAATTACTTAAAAAAAATTATGTTTGTTCCGATCCTTTATAAAAGTATTTGAATAAATATTTTATTAACTTAATTGTATTGCAAACTTCAATATTAATATGGTAGCGACGTTTAAGTAATAAGTAGGGGTAATATGGTATAATAAAACAATTGTCAGCAATTTTCTTGTGATGAAAATATAATTTTTTTAATGTTTTAATTTTCAATGTTAACAAAAATTGTTTCATGATTATATTGCTTGGGAAAATTTTTAGAACATTTACTTTCATCTTCATTCATACAGGGTCAATTTCAATTTTGATATCCATAAGGACCATGAATTATATGTTGTTTGTACAATCAACAACCCATCTTGTACAATCAACAACCCATAATCCAATTCAGCGAATCCGGTCAATTGGGTGCTCCTAACCCGTCCGCAGGAGGGTTCAGGATTGCTTCCTGTGGGGCTTTTGGAGAAGAAAATGCAGAAACCAATGACCTCACGGTGGTAAGGATAAGGGTTTCGGAAGGTCGGCGACCTTGGCACACTTTTATGGTCGATAATGGGGCCACCGTCAACCTAATAAAGTTAGTTTCTTTCGACCAAAGTGCTGTGGTCGACACTAATCAAGCGACACCTCTTATTGGGATCAACGAGCAAACGGTCGACACTTTGGGTAGTGTGACCATCAACATTCGAAATCGACCGGTTCCCTTCCTGGTGACTCTAAATAATTTTCCGATAGAACAAGACGGTGTTCTAGGACGAGATTATTTGAAGAAAGAACAAGCTGTCATCTCCTATCTCTACAACGCCCTCATGATAGGAGGAGACGTTATGCATCCCCTCCCTTTTATCAACCCACACACGGGGGATCCAGTTGAAGTTCACTTTGCGAATTCTGTACTGCCGGTCAAACCTAAGGAAGTCGAAGCCGATAGACACGAAACCCCAGAACTAAAAGAAGACAGGCTTCGATGCCAAGAAGCCCCTCCGGATACCTACGTCCAATCGGAAACTCCTCCGGCCCGGGTGCATTACATCATTCCCAAGCGGACTCGGAGTGTTATAAAAATCAACATCATCAACACCGGGATAAGCGACGGATACCTACCCCGTGTCGACGTTGGATACGACGATGTGTCCGTAGGAGAAGGAATAGTACGAGCGTTTGACAATACATGCCAAGTTATGGCAATTAACACCCGCGACGATAACGTCTCTTTTGAATATGCGACGCTTGACTTGGAACGCGGCTCGGAGAACGACATTGCTGTCTCGGCCGATAATCCGATCATAAATACTGAAGATAGAATTAAGGAACTTAGGAGATAATACCTACGGAGCATCTCAACTCCGAGGAAAAAGGGAGTGTTGAAAGATTAATCCAGGACTTTCCACACATTTTTCTGCTACCCGAAGATCCTCTTCCTTGTACAAATGCAGTTGAACATCACATCCCGACGGAGAACGATCTACCTGTTAATGCCAAGCAATATCGGCACCCCCTCATTCATAAAGACTTCATCGCGAAAGACATACAGAAGAAACTCGACGATGGAATTATCGAGCCGTCCAATAGCTCAAGCAACTCACCTATTTGGATAGTTCCCAAACGGACAGACTCGCAAGGAAATCCGAGGTGGAGAATGGTCGTTGATTTTCGCAACCTCAATCAAAGAAGCGGGGGATGCATACCCCCAGCCTAACATTACCGATATTCTAGACCAGTTAGGGGGAGCGATGTATTTGTCCGTATTTGACCTTGCGTCTGGGTTTCATCAGATAAAAATGGCCCTGGAGGACCAATGGAAGACTGTCTTCTCCACACCTAATGGCCATTACGGCAGCGACTCATGGACCAGATAAAGAGGGGACTGGATTGCAAAGAGATGCTCGTTTATATGGATGACGTTATCATTCACGCAAATTCTCTAGGAGAACAGGACAAGTGTGTACGGAAATTCTTTGAGCGACTTGCTGCAACTCGACTGGTGCTTCAACCCGAGAAGGTACATTTTCTGCGGAAGGAAGTCGCCTTTTTAGGACACATTGTCAGAGAACGTGGAGTCGAACCTGACCCCGAGAAGATTAAAGGTGTGGCAGAATTCCCACAACCTAAAGGTGTCAGGAAAAACCGAGAATTTTTGGGCCTCACTGGGTGTTACCGCCGCTTCATCCAGGATTGTGCTAAGATCGCCAACCCTCTAGACGTACTGTTGAAAAAAGACAAGGAATTGAATTGGGATGAAGATCAGCAAAATGCCTTTGACACTTTAAAAAAACATCTCTGTGCGCACCCCATTCTGCTGTTCCCTAATTTTGAAAAGCCGTTAACGACGGACGCATCCGATGGAGCTATTGGAGCGGTCCTTAGTCAAGAGAAAGATAATTTTGATCACCCGGTAGCATACCTTTCTCGATCACTAAACAAGGCCGAGTGTAATTACAGTACCACTGAGAAGGAATGCCTCGGAGTGTGGTACGCCCTCAACCAGTCAGACCTTACCTGTTAGGACGTAAATTCACTCTCGTAGCAGACCACGAACCATTGAATTGGATGCACAACCGAAAGGATCCGGGGCAACGCTTAATGAGATGGATGTTTCGGTTCACTGGATACGAATACACATTCAAGTCTAAATCCGGCAAGCTGAATTGTAACGCTGACGCTCTGTCTCGAAATCCTACCGACACCTCTTCCGAAGAGGACCTCAACATCAACTTACAGCGCATCAAAATCATGATGTTGAAGGGCTCGGGCAAAAACAAACGGTCACCCGAGGCCGAGCAACCGACGCCAGGAACTACTCAAATATCCTCACCTGGGACTAGCGAAGCAAAACTGCGCGCCCATCTTGCGTCAGCACCAGACACTTACAATCCGCCCGTGGTCCGCGGAAGAGGACGACCAGTATGGTCGAAAACTTGTAGGGTTGCTCCCCGTCTTGACCATAGCATCATAGCTCACCGAACAAGAATGAGGGCCGCCGGAACAAAGAACTGTCAACGACCCCGTCCTCACCGATACCTACAAATCCTGGGAGGATGGGCACCAGCCCAACACCCCTAACAAAGCTACACCTAGTAGCCCTATTATGTCGCAATCTTCCGATGGCTCTACAGCATCCACCTCGAACGCCGAGAAGACCGCCGCCACTCCGAAGCCAAGAATATAGACGTTCTGCAGGGACCGAGGTTTAGTCAATCCTCTATCCCTTTATTCTCGTCTACTACTTTCGAAGCGAGAGAGGAATCTGATGCCGACACTGATAACAATGTGAACAGACCACCTATGTACGACCCGCGTCGGAGCGGATTAAGAGAAAATGATTCAGGAGAAGAGCCGCCAGAGATGGACACTACGGAACCCAACTCCGGCACAGAAATAATCACAAAAGATAAGGACCCTCCCCTAGATCAAATAGAGATCGACGTCACTCCGGTTTCTTCCTCTGAGTCAGATGGCGGTCAAGATCAACAGGTTGAGACTACGCTCTCCAGGGAAGAAATGGCCCAGTCTGCTCGACGGTTCGAGGAAAGCCTCCGCCTACACGAGAGTAAAGCAAAACTTTACCCCTTCCGAGCTCGTGTATGATCGAGTAGCTGGATTCCCCATGAAGATCCCTAAAGCCCAACAGCTGCGCACATATAATTTATATTTACAAGACCTCGCTATTCGACTAAACGAAATGAAAATGGCTACGGGAGAAAGACAAATTCAGACAAAAACACGCGGCAAAGAAAGATACGATGAGAAAGCTAAACCCCTAAAAGCGAGAAAAGGTGACTACGTATGAGTTCTAAATGAACCCAGACGATGTAAATCTGACAGTTTTTACAATAAACTTACGCGTCAAAGAAATCGTAGGGCGGAACAACGTAATATTAGAACTCCCAAAGGCAAGGAAGTCCGAAATCACATGGATAAACTAAAGCTTGTTCCCCCCGACCCTTTGTAATTAATCATTTGCATGCATTTCAGGTCTCCTAGCTTATACTGTTCTACTATGCTACTTCTGGCTGGTGCTTCTCTTTTCTACTCACTTTGGGTGTGTCCCGTCCTTGGGACCCATTATAAAATAACAACCATCACAGCGAGCCCTGGTATATATTATGAACGAATGCAACCCGTAAAAATCCGCAAGGGAGGGTGGAAAATAATCGTTTACGTGGACCTCCCCGCCTTTTTGAAAACACATGGACCGACTCACCAATATGACGAATACTTGCGCCGGTGCACTTCGCAATTTGATCGCCAACGATGCTATTTGTTCTTAAACATGGACGCCATGGAGCTTAAACTCCGCACCTTAAACAGCATCCACGAGGAAATAAAGCTGATTGCCGATAACACGGACAAAAAGGAACCCGAACCAATTACCATGCTTCAAGGCATGCGTAGTCGAAGGATGGCCTCGCTAGGTATAATTGGAAGCCTTCTGATCACTGAAGACGATGCGGATTTAGCAACAAAAACATAGACAAGCTGTTCCATGACCAATCGGAACTAGTAAAACTTTCCGATGAAAAAACACATTTCATGACTGCCGGTCTAGAAGAGCTCTACAACACCACGGCCTCTCATCGTCTTATTCTGAAGAATATGGAGACTCAATTATGGGAAAAGACAAACACCATGGCCCTTGAAACCAACAAGATCCTTTTGTTGTGGGAATTCAGCATATTCGCTCGACAGGCCGAAGCCAAAATAGACCATCTCATCTATTGCAATCGGGAACTGCTTAGCGTCCTCAACTCCCTGAAGGACCGCAAACTTCACCCACGACTGTTACAAAAGAAGACACTCCACCAGATCGCCGCGGATATACGCCAACACGAAACTAATTTAGAGCTCCCAATACCTCTACATCATCTCCGAGCAGAAGAATTAGTGAAGATTGCAGTAATAGACGCCACCTACCATAACGGAAGGATCCTCGTTCGTCTGACACTACCGCTAACTGACAGGATGTCATATGAGTTGTATAAGCTCTATCCGCTAGCTATTCCACGGACCCTACGAAACTGCACGTACGGAGCCGCCTATATCATTCCCAGTTGCACGCACATAGCTCTCAGCAAAGACCAGCAGACTTATCTCCCTCTCGACCAAAATCAGGTAGATACGTGTCTAAACACCCATTATGGTGGCATCTACTCTACAGGAGGAGTCACGTTGACGGCCCAAAAGGGATGCTCCACCCCAGCCGAAAGGTAGTCGATTCCTGCAGCATAGACATCAGAAGGGACCTAACGACGCAGTGGTCTCACTTGGAAGTCGATGGGACATGGCTGTTCACCACTATTTCTGAGGAAAAACTTCGTATCTCCTGTCCAGGAGATGTATATGAAAACGCCAAGTTACAAGCGGTTGGAATTTTACGTTTGGCTTCCGGATGCTTGGCCAGGACTACACCCGCGACCCTAATGGCATAAGACGTCAAGGGTTCCACGGTTCAGTACCTCTACGAACCAGAGACCAGCTTAAACATTACTGACCTATATCCTATATTTGAGGACAACGTAACGGCCGACGGCCAGAGATCAGCGATACTGGACCTCTGTCGTCCTGGACCACTCATAAACAGTCATTGAAAGAGATTATGACACGGATGGACGAAATTGGACAACATAGCCATATCTCCACTTACACCCATGGTTTGACATACGGGGGCCTCACCGTACAGGCTACCATCATCATAGGATTTGCCATCTTTGTAGGAGTTAGGTTGTGACGCCAACCGGGGAATCCGAATACCAATGCTCGCGTCATCATTTCCACGGATCCTAACCTTGAGATGTCTATATTACCGCATCCGCCTATTTTGTCTATGTTTGCAAGCCGAACTAATCTCTGTCCTATCTAAACCGCGGAAACTAATTCACACTTGTCACCTTCCAGCCCCTTTGCGACCTTCGACACCAGCATCTTTACTGTATCATGTCCCGCGAAGTCACCATTAATTATGGCAAGGACCTTATCCAGGAAGCTGTGACATCATGCTTCAAGACGGCCGGTACCATAGTGGCCACCCGAATGATTGCGGAAACGATCGCTACACGCACAATAAGATTAACTTTCGAAACTATCGAACAAGCCGAAAAAGCCGAAGGTGAGAAAGATTTATGGTTGTTAGAGGAAATGTTACAAATGAAACCGACGGGCCGCTCCAAATCGCCTATACCTCCACGAATCAAGTCCGAAGTTCATGTCGTTCAGCCAGTTCGAGAATTCAATCCGATTGACCATCGGAGACACGATAGAGTAGCTTCAATGGATGAGCAAGATTCTCCAGTTTTTTAAAACGCACGGAATCGGGTTCGTAACAAATATTTTTGTGCTTATTTAAAAAATCTACCCATTCGATTCTCTTCGTTGAATAATTTTGAGATATCGTAGTTAAGTTAATGAAGTGAAATACATAATAATTTTCAAAAATATGATAGTTTTAAGAAATACGATAGATATAAGAAATTTTAATATATTGACTGTTATACCATTGGCTATATGTAAGGATTAAGAAGAAAAATTTTTCTTTGTTAATTAAAAAAATTATCTCCTTCATGATCGCTATTCCTGAGCTTGGGTCGGGAATTTCACAAATACGTCTAGATAGGTATTTAGATCCTCTATCACCGCAAACAAAAATTGAGCAAAAGAAAAATGGGTTTTCGAGAAAAATACATTTGTAAAGTGCCTTTTTCAGTAAAAAGTGCATAACTCGTGCTTTTTCTTTAATAATATAAAAGACGTGAAAGAGGGCTCAAAACTGAGTGAAATGATGTGCTACACGCTTAAAAGCTTAAAAAAACTGGTAAAACAGTATCGGTTTGCAAATTACATTAAAAAATCTTTTTTCGAAACAAGAATTTTTTCTGAATTTTTTAGCATCGCATGAAATTTTGATAAAACAAAAAAATATACGGTCCACCTTATTTGAAATGGATTGGTCCGTCTACAGCAACAAAAGTATTCTACAAGACTCATTATTGACGAGAGAGAGAGAAGAGAGAGAGAGAGAGAGAGAGAAAGAGAGAGAGAGAGAGAGAGAGAGAGAGAGAGAGAGAGAG
>JAPYZP010003219.1:0-11908 GCA_030522985.1 Torymus sinensis | reverse complement strand
AAACGAAAATAAAACGAAACTCTAAAAGCGGAGGGCGATGCAGTAGCGCGCGCGCACAACTCTCGCGTCATATGCGAGCGCTCGTAAAAGCGCATCGCTGACGGGATAAAAGTCGCCGCCGTTCGTGTATACACAAACCGTCGCGGTGGCAACGGCGGCGGCGGCTCTCGTCGAATGATTTCCTCGCTTTTTTGTCGAGCCTCGTAACTTAATTACACGCGTCGCAATTCTTTGGGCAAACATTAGTTAGCGCGCAACGAACGAACGAACGAACGAACGCCCGAGAGAAAGCCGATTGGCCCATGCTACTCCGTACATATATATAACACAGAGGCGTGCAACCCTTCACGCTCGCCTGGCCCCGTTGTCTAGCGCCCCTGCAGCGGTTCTCATTTCGGCCGGACCATATATATATATGCATCACGCTATGCTCTCACTCCGCGGGAAGCCGAAGGGGTCGCACACACACACATCACATGTATAACGCGCGCATCATCTGCGGAGTCGGAGTCTTGAAATTGGATTTTTCGCGTTTTAATTTTGGAGGGGAGGGGAGGATTTTCGAGGTGAGTGTACGCACGCTGCGCTAAGTGGATTATAGGGAGCGCGTGTGTGACGCGATAGGTGCGTATAGAGTGAGAGAGAAGACGAGCTGATTGCCCGGATGGCTCGCCTCCTAATGCTGGTTTATGATGGCAGCCCAGGCAAGCCTCGCGGTGGTGTATATATAAGGTGGCTCGTCGTTTGTATAGACGATGAATTTATTCTGTGGCTGCAGCGTGCGTGTGGACCCGGTTAAATGGATATTATAAGGCGACTTCTCTGTAATCTTACTTTATGTATAAGACGCGAGGGATGCGCTGTAATTTCGGAATTTGGATTTGCATGTATTGGTTACGCTTTATCCTGTCGTTCCTTGACTAACTGTGTGAATTGAAAAACTATCATTCCGAAATATATATTCATCTAATTAAAAAAATAGGTTCATTTTTTTCATTCACATTGATTCTCATAAAATATATATATTTTCTATAGCAATACAACAATGAACCAGCGTTGTTATACACTTTGCATATAACAATCGATAAAAATATTTCACGCTTAAAGAAACAGAAGATAAAATCAACGAAACCATCGCTCGACTTCTGTATTATATTAATCAGCCCCCAAACCTTCCGCATGCCTCGCCTTTCAAATCCGTCCGCACAGCGACTAATCACGTAAGTCCGAGCCAACATCGGCCCCCTCGCGCATATCCCGAATCCGCGTCCAAACAAAGAAGAAATCACGGCTGCGCCTGCCGGCCATTTCTCCCCCCTCTCGCGACCTGGCCATAATTTAATGAAGCCATCGCGCCGCATCAGCTCGGCCGAGAGAGAGAGAGAGAGAGTTGAGAGCCGTCGGTGCGCCGCTGATCTCACGAGCCGGCCATTCAAATTCAAATGACGCGGGGACGCGCGTGGATATGACAAACAAAAAAGAAATAAAAATAAAAGAAGACCTGAGGTATAAGCCAAGGGAGCGCGCGCGTGTATAGTGTACGGGTGTCGAGTGAATCGTCGGGCGAATCGTTTCGCACAGTTGTAAGGCTGTCACGACGATTTTGCGTGGTGTCGTACCGGACGGTGGATTGGTTCGAGTGGTCCGGTTTGTTGTTTGGTGGTGGATAGAATCTCGTTGAGTCAGATGTGAACGTCGATTTCGGGTATTTGGGACGTAAAATTAAGCAGTATAGTATATATAGGAATTGAATGAAAATGTATATCTTGTGATATCGATTTTTTGAAGAAAAAAAAATTATATATAGCTCACTGTACTAAATACATCAAAGTGTAATCGGCGTAAAAGATAGGTGACAAATTTTTTTGTTAAACTTTTTTTTTTATTATTACTCTAATATCGTTTAATTTTAAAGTCATTTTTCTAGTTAAAGGTAAAGATTAAAGGTAAAGATAATTGGACTATAGCTTCTAGAAAGTCAAATGGTCAAATGATGGCACGCATCAGCGTAAGCTGATGAACTACCATTTTTATTTTTTTTTTGTCCAGATGTCAATTTTTAAAAAAGAAATATTTATATATAGGTGTTGGGTTATTTATAAGGGTAAGGGGGGAATGCATGAAATTCATAAAACATCAGATTTAAAGATTTGACATAGATTGTATTTATTCTTTTGTCGTTGCACATCCGATATATGCATCATATATATATATAATTCATCTTTTTGTACAATGATTCTCGCCTTCGCGATTAAATTAAACTTCTCGTTTATAAATAATTCTATAATTACAATAATATCTCTCCACCTCCTCCTCCTGTATACTCCGTTCTATACAGCTAATAATTCTCTCGTGCGTCACGCAGATATCATACCCTATGAACCTCTTATTGTCCATCGAACTCTATACACTGAACTTTTTACAAAAATTTCGCCTACTCATCCCCCCCGATGATTTTGTTCCCCTGATCTATATACAATATATACACACAGTCTTTGATATAATTCGAAATAAAGCAACTATATAACGTAGTTTTTACGGTCGCGCGTGCGCGCAGCGAGAGCGTCGCTATTTCTCGACATCACATGTCACATTCGCCGATCCACGATTGTCTCAATGTCTCGCTCTCTCGGCGTTGCGCGACGGCGACGCGTATAGAAAAGTAAAACTTCTCTCCTGCAGTATGTACAACGGGTTCGTTGAAGAGCACTCGCGTGTAGAAACAGAAATCCTCCTCCATGGTCGCACATTATGGTACATATCACTAGCCTTCCTTTGCGCGCCCGCGGGCGGCGATGACTGCCGTCGGTCCTTAATACGGCCTCCAGACGGGCTTGGACGCCGGCGACGCCTGGATCTTCGTGGGCGAGGGGCTTCGCTTCCTGTGCTCGGACGTCGTCCTCTGGGAGATGAGCGTCGTCGGGGCTTTGAGCTCGTTTCTCACGCCGTCCGCCGGCCTCCTGCCGATCCTCTCGGGCGACGACGACGACGGTGCGATGTTATTGTTGCTGATATTAGCGTTGTTGTTGTTCGTCGTCAGCCTGATGGGCACGAAGGCGCTGCGGATTTCTTCGGGCGCGGACTCGCTGCCGCTGTCTGAGGGACTGCGTGGTGGCGTGCGCGACGGGCTGTTGGCCAAGGTCAGGAGGGTCGTCGAGGGCGTCGGCGGCGTCGCCGAGTGCACCGAGGACGTCTTGTGCGAGAGCGACGAGGAGGTGAAGTCTGTGGGGTTGTTCGGCGTGGCGGTTGGCGTCGTCGAGGGCGTCGTCGTCGTGGGCGCCGGTGGCGTGTACGCCGGTTTGCTGAGGTGATCGAACGGATACGCAGTGGGAATCACCGTCGGCGGAAAACCTGGCCCGAACAGATCGGCATGTTGCATTGGAATTGTTCCTGTAATCAAAAAGTAAAGGAGACGATGGTTAGTGGATTGTTTTCTTTTTTTTTAGTGAGAGAGTTTTGGTGAGGATATCGGTAATTTTCAGAATAATTTTTTACGAAAAATACGCGAGATGCGATTTAGCGTCGAGAAGCTAGAATATTTGTATCGACTAATCGCGATGGCCGCGGGCGAACGACCCAAAAGAGAAAAAACAAAAGATCGGCAGAGAGTGAGAGAGAGAAACGAGGCCATAACTCCCGAATAATAAATAAGCGCGCTCGTAGCTCGCGTTTTGTTCGTTCGATAGTGCGAACGCGAACGCGAGAGAGAGAGAGAGAGAGAAAGGGGCGTTAAGTCGCATTGTTGTGCTGCAGTTGTTGCTCGCTCGCTTGCTCGCCCCTACGTATCGTGTACGCGTGTGCGTGTGCGAAAGGGAGCGCGAGAGCAGCGAAACCGGCTGCTGTGTGCGAGCGCGAGGGACCGAACCCCCGGCTGCATGAATCATCGGAGATGTCGAGAGAAAGAGAGAGAAAGCGCGTGTATATACGTATATAACGTGTACGAACGAATCGATACGCGCGCGTGCGAGAAAAAGAGCGATAAAAAATCTCTCGTGATTACTCGCGCCGTCTTTCTCCACTTCGCTCGTGCATATATCGTAATTATTTGGGGGCGAAGGGGGAGAGAGAAAGCTACGGTATACTTTTTTTCACGCGTTGACATTTTTCTTTTTCTGAATTTTTCAAAGAATACTTTTGAAATTTCGACGTTTGGTTCAAAGTGGTGAAGGAAATCCAGGGCACGTGTGTGCCGTCTCGTTATGAATAGCTTATGTGCTCAGAGTGAAAGGAGGATAGGAGGATGGGGAGGATTAAGTCGTCGACGCTTACCTTTGACGAGCGCGGGATGCGGCAGGTGCCAGGCGTGACCGAGGTACGCCGCGTCCAGCCATGGATTCAGCAGTCCCAGAGCGGGGAATCCAGGTCCGTATTGATAATCTGCAAGCACAAGAGAACAAAATTCATTGTTATAGCTTTTTCTTTATACCTTTCAAAATTCGCTGACTTTTCAAATACGCACACATCACACACGCACTCGAGAGAGAGAGAAACCGAAGCTTTAACGATCGGCGGGTGTGTATTAATAGACCGCGAATATGTATATATGTATGAGATGTCGTTGGCTGTGCTACTGCTGCTGCGCTTTATTGCGGAAGCGCGGAAAAAAGCGCGAAGCCGTTTGTTTGACTTGCGAGGCGTCATCGTCGTCACATGTGTGCGCACACGTGCGCGACGTATAATAAACCGTCCTCCTCGTCGTCGTCGTCGTGTCTCATCTCGCCGCCAACGCGAGCGCGCCAGCGTTTGAGAAAATATATAGTGCGGCGGCGGCGGTTTGAGGTCAGCCCCGCGATTATTAAACGCCCACCGCCACCGCCGCCGCTCTTTTGCGGATTCAGATCGTATATTTATTTCTTTTCTCGCTCGGTGCACGAGATGGAATTTTTTCTCTCGAGTTGAATGTGTGATGGCTCAAAAATCGAAGGGATGGTTTCTTCGATTTTCGAGGTGTATGTATACTTTTTTGTCGTATAGAGTGGACACTTACTCGACTTGGATCGTGGCTCCCTTGGTCCATCGACGGTGACTTTGATGGCTTTCGTGTAGGTCGCGACTTGGAAAGGCACCGAGCTTATTTGTATCGTCAGCGAGAACGATTTACCTGCAAAAGTGAAACGAATGTTGAGTACACGATACACTGGAAAGGGGCAGCTGATTTCGGAGCAACTTAAAACGTCGGCAAAACTGTCTCTCAACAATTTCGAAGCTGTGCACACACATTTCAACCGATCCCTGCTCCGAAATCGCGTTTGCGCTCTCCTCACGCGTCCTTACCTCTGCCGCTCCTGCCGACGAAGCGCAGATCGTTGAACTTGGCCACCTGGTTCTTCATGACGGCGGTGCAGTTTCTGAGCTCGCCGCAGAAGTTCTCGTCGTTGCCCGCGCTAATGGTGACGAGGGTGCCGTCGCTGACGTCGTCGAGGGTGACGACCTTGAAGGCGACGGGCAGCGACTTGTTGGAGCGCCAGTGGTTGGGCAGGGGGCTGCAGTAGATGGCCGGGCTGCCGGTCTGCACGAGGTCGCCGTGGCAGGCGCGCAGCGCCTCGTGCACCGCGTTCAGGTCCATGCCGCTCACCGCGCCGTCCGGCAGATGCATGATGAGCTTCTCCTGCTGGTCCTCGTCTTGACGTCGAACTCGTAAGTTTTTTCTTTTTTCACTATTATATTACAGTTTCACTAAACACTGACGTCGATGCTGGTGAAGATTCTCTGGCCGGGCGCTGCACTAGTCCGCGCGTGTATATATATAAACACCGTGTTCACGCACACACGTCCCTGTATGTCTGCGCACGCACTCTGTCTCTGTGTAGGCGTATACGAGGTGAGAGAGAGAGAGAGAGTGGGTGAGAGTGAGAATGCGGGTGTGTTGGTCTCCTCGTATGTGTAGACTTGCTCGTGTCGAGTCAGTGAGGGAGAGCCGACGCGCACTCGATGCCGGCCGAGCGGATTCTAGTTTTTCGCGGGCACGGGCGCATCTATTTAGAGGGGGAGCTCGGGCCGAGGGTGCCAGAGCGAGAGAGACAGCCAGAGTGTATAGAGCGCGCGTGCCGGCGGCGGTGCGGCGGTGCGGCGGCGGCCACGGCGGCTCTATTTTTATCCCCACCCGGGCGGCACTTTTTCCCCGAGCCCCCGCCCAGCTCGGGGCCGGCCGACCAATGGCGCGCCGCGGTCGTGTTGTGGCCTCAGCGGCGAGCCGCCTTCGGAGAGTCCTCGTCTCTCGCCGTCTCTCGCTCTCGCTCCCTCGCGCCGCGCTCACCCCGCACGCAAGCGCTATATAGCTATATGCACCGCTTATATCGGGGGGTGCTTTGTGCGCGCGCGACTTTCTCTTCAGGCCTCGCGCGCGCCGAGGTAGAGGGAGGTTATCCTTGAGGCGCGCGACACGCGCCGAGGCTCCTTTAGCCGCTCTCTGTGTCTCTGTATATCTATATACGTGTGCCTCGTCCGCGTTTCGTTGCGCTCGTTGAACTTCCTTAGGGAGATTATTGGGATGGGGGGAGGGGGGAGTACGCGGCTGCACGCTGCGTTTTGCCGATGTGGGTATGCTGTAAATCGTCCGCGACGGAGGTGAGCGCGGAGGAAGAGAGTGGAGAGGGGCTTGGTACTGATGGGCAGCGCGCGCCGCCACCGCCGCGGCACGCGGCCGATATATATATACACCTTATACTCGCCGCCGCCGCCGCCGCCGCCGCCACCTCTCGGGCTCGAGTTATTTATGCTGATAACGCGGGGAGCGAGCTGTGTGCGGGTGCGGGATTGATTTCGAATGCATATACACACGCCGCGGTAGGACTGTTTACAATGGACGAGGTCTCGGGTGTTTGCAGTGCGAAGAATTTTTGGAGAACTGATTCATAATTTTTTCTTTTTCAAAATTATGAGTGAATGTGCGTTTGTTCAAATTCGTTCTTTTGAATGAAATGAAGAGAACTGTAGACAGTTTGGAAAGTTTTGAGAATTTTTAAAGTTGTAAGAGTTACATAGGTGGAAACGGAATTGAGGCACGTGATGCTATTTATATTCGAAATAGTGTAATCCTATTATACAACTCTCTTAAAAATTGTATTCCTATTTTACACAAAATGTGGGTAAAATAAATTACACAAATTTTGCGAAGAAATTTTACACAATATTTCCGTAAAATCCTCATTTTACACAAATATTTGTGTAAAGTCCGAAGTAAAATCACTGTTTTTAAAATTCGAAATTTTAAACAAATTTTGGGAAAAATTTCATATTTTATGCAAAATTTATAACCGTGAAGTCGAACTTATTTTTATTCTTGGAATCACTATAAGGTAGCTCTTAGAAGGATTAAGATTATTGGAAAAATAATGGCCTGCAATGATGTACATTGTGTCAAACGAAACGTCAAAACTTGATGCCTGGCCTGCCGTCGAACCCCTTTACCCCTTTACCCATACTGGGCAAGGGATTATCATAATTACGGATTAACTCTGAGCAGCGGATGTAACTGGTAACACCCGTTCGCAGTGCTCCGCCTTTGGAATCTTGTTTACGCATAGTAAAATAATCGCGTGAAGTGATTATTGGCACAGGGTGTAAGTATAATGAGATCATTAGGTTTTAACATGAATATATTTATTTTTAATTAAGTATAGATATTACACGATTTAAGTAGGTATATATGATTAATTTTAAGTTTTGGACTGTACCTGTATTCTTAAAAATATATTTAAACATAATTAGCATAATGTTAATTTTATTTGTTTAATGTATACCTATCTATTTGCAAAAGTGAATTAATTTTAATTTACTTGAACTCACATGTAACATTGCTTTAGTTTATAACAAATAATGTTCTGCGTAATATGAAAACGAATTTTCAGCTCGAATTTTCACATAATTTAATCACCTTTTTATTACGAAACTGGAACTTTTAATTTGATCTTGTTTATTTAACATTAACTACATCACTGAATAAAAAGGTAGCCAGTTACTAAATAATTTTGTAATTTATCGCAGCACTAATATAATATGAGGTTTTTAAAAATTTCACTTATTAACATTGTATCTATGCTATTAATAAATTTGTTGGATATAAAGCTACTTAATAATTCTATAAAAAGTATAGCTAGTATATAATTTATTAAAATACAAAAGCCATTTCAATAATAGAAATTCTAGAATTCAATTCTCACGCCAACTTGGCTGCTAGGTACCATTTTAAAAAATCTCCAATTCTCTGTACCCATCCATAAGGTACCCCACAAGCCCCACTTTATTATTAATAAATAAATGGCCACTCGCGTCAGCTCACCACCTAATCCGGCCGGTATAAATCCATCTCACCTCTCTCTCTCTCCCTGCGCGCATCATCACAGCTGACCACAATCCGCCACGCGCTGCCGGTACTATCGATGACAAATCCAGCAGGCTGGCCCGCCACGCGCCCATACTCTCCTCCTCTTCTTCGTCTTCTTTCCCCGAATCGATGAGCCGGCGCACGCGATTGCCGCGAAAGGGTTAAGCCTTTGACTCCGATAATCGATATATCCACCGGCGCACAATGCCTCTTTCTCTCTCTCACCTCCTCTCCCGCCCCTGAGTTACCTGCGCGGCTGCTGAAAAGTGCCGTTATGGGCGGGTTAACGGTAACATACGTAAACCCGTCGGGCAGCTGCCGTGACCATAGGGTTGTGTCAGCGTACCCCGTTTTCCGGTACCCCCGTCTGCGAAAATTGGCGAGGCAAAAGGGCCCCCGAAATCAGGCCGGGGGGTCTTTGCGGCCGGCGCAAAATATTGTGTGTGTATACGTATATATATACCTCGCTGCGGAAGCCCTTCTCGTAACACCTTCCCTCCCCCAGCCGACTGCAGGCCGCAGCACGCGCTCAAGATTTACGGCGATGCACTTTCACGCAAACGACGAGCCAGGAGTAGGAGGACTGTGTATGTGTATATACACAGAGAGACGGAGACAGAGAGACGGAACCCTTTTGGCCGCTGACGAAGTAGAGCTGTGCAGTGTGCAGTTATATGGCCACGCGCCCGCGTTGATGCGCTCGTGCACGGGGCCATAGCCAGGAGGGGGTAAATTACAATCGATCTCCTCCGATTGCACATACCTGCGCGCCGCGGCTCGCCGTCTATCTGTGTCTATATATATTGCCGCTGCTGCTGCTGCTGTGTGTGCAACCCTTTGCAAGCGTTTGGCCTTTCTGGGTCAGCGTGTCGCTCGGCCTCTCGCTGCACCGATTTTACAACAGCTAGAGCGCGAGCGTGGAGAGGGAAAAGAGAGCTTTTCTTTCGACCGTCCGCTTTCTCACGTTCGCCAGAGGGATTGACGGCGCGAGGAGAGAGGGACTCTATGTGTATACCCCTTTCACGCACGCTCTACTTTGCAGTGGCGATGGACGGTTTTTTTTCCTTTTCAGTCAAGGGATTGGTAACCGTGTGTGTGTGTGTATAAATCGTCCGGTTTCGCAAACGGATTTGCGCGCGAATCCGAGCGCGGCGGTGCTGCTTTGTGTAATTGCAGCTTGTTAGCGTAACAGGTGATGGCAGCGAGGCGCTTTCTGTCGTTTGTTTTCAGATTCGAGTTTTATCGAGTAAAAAGAGGGTGTGTTTCTTTTTTTTTTTTATTTTGTTTGCCTTTTTTTTAGCAATTTCATCGGACTGGGTATTAAAATTATGAATCTTTAGGTTTTCAACATTTTTTTCGTCGTCAATTCATTTAGTTATTTAAATATCCTGCAACATCTATCTTAAAAACACTGGACTAATCAGGATGGTCCTCTTTTAGGATAACATTTTACTATTATATAATGTCCATTCAACAAAAACATTAATTTTACGAGCCGAATCAACCCTTTTGTAACTTAAAATTCTTAACATCGCCTAAACCTTATAATTACTATAATATTCATTAATATTCCATAATTATCGTTCCATAAAAAAGCTAAATTTTCATTTTTTCTTTTTATCTTGAAGTATCATCCGTTGGCATTGTAACCATTAGTCCCCCTTTACTCACGAACAAAACTCTTACACAATCCTCTCATCGTCCATAATGGAAAATTCACCCAAAAGCATTAACAAACTCAACAGTCTGCCCCAAATCTGCCAGTACTGCCACTCCGTCAGGCCGAGTATTTAAAAATTTCTCTTTTCCTCTCGATAATTTGGCAAACCCCAGCAGTGTGTCTCTCTGCCTCTCTCCCTCTGCCTTTCCCTCCTCGCCTTTCCATCATGCTTCAGCGGTGATGCAGCCTTGCCGAAAGGCCTACACTCCTATAACCAAGGCTGGGAGAAAAGTGCGTGGGCGCGTGCGCCCCTCTCTCCCTCTCACCTCAGTGACAGCGGTAATAAAAGTTTCCAAACTAGGGCCTTTATGGTTTCGCGGGCTGGCCGCCTCTATTCTTGGCCTGCTGCCTCTCTTGCTACCGCTGGCGCTGCTGCACGCGCGCGCGTATCTTTATTGTCGTGTCGCCCGCCGCAGTCGCTTCGCTACGCCCGGGGTCCAGAACCGTTTTCGTAAGGTTGTGACTTATGCATTGGCTGTACGGGCTTGCAATTTTCTTCTCTCTGGCCTGGCGCAATAAACTTTCGCACTGACTTCTTTTAATTGCCGAGAGCGCGAGGAACCCCCAGGCTTATATGTACATCCATCAGCGGCGACGGCTACCTTTTCCGGAAATTTTCACCACACCCCCGCTCAGCCCGGAAGTACCATAAGATTTTATAACGAGGCTGCCGCCTCGCGCGTAGATTGCAGCCGACACGACGACACTGCGACATTAGTCGCGCCCGCAGGGACAATGCCGGCGTGCGGTGTGACTTTTGACTGGGACTCGAGGAGTGAGCGCTTCTCTCGTGCCGCAGCAGCGTAATTTTTATTGCTACTTTCAGCACGCAGACAGATATAGCGAGAGGGAAAATGATGGTTAAAACGGGAATGTCGGATTAGTGTCGAAGGGGGTTTGCGCGCGCTGCAGGGTTGAGGAGAGAGAGCTTTAATTATACCGAACGTGTGCTCGCGGCGTTGCCTTTCAACGTTATTTATGTCCCGCGAGATGGAGATTCTCGGTTGGGGGAGATGAGCGCGCGGGCTGCGGATCGCCGTGATTTATATATATTGGACGCTGCTGATTGGGCGCCGATGGGTAATGGATGGAGATGGGCTTGTGTTTGCTGGTATATCGGGGCGCTCAGCGCGATAGTCTTGCGAAGGTGCAGTGTGGGTAGTTTACGGAAAAATGGTTCGATAATATAATATAATGTGCGGATTTAACGTAAGAGTCAGGGTCGACATGTTCAATAATTTTATGTTTCAAATGAAAAAAGTTGGCGTACGAAACAGCTACAAGTATTTTACGATTGAAAAGAGATTTTTTCGCATTTTTTTTGGAAATTTCCGCAATACTATGAGAGTACCAAGGTTGTAAAATATCTTTAATAAATAAATAAACCGTTTTGTACTCGTCCCCATTCTTATACTAAAATTTTATGACATTACTTTTCTAAAACCTTTTCGTTTATAAATGGTTCAAGTTTTAAATGATTTTATTGGCCTTTAGTCCCAGCGGTCACTTTAGTAATGACTGATTCATATTTCTAAAGTTTTGGCAGTTTGAAGTTTACCATGACTGAAAAGATGGGTGGGTCTAGAAATATCGAACAGCTAAAAGTTAGAGGCCTTGCCCTTCAGAAAATTACAAATAGAACGCACGTGCCTCATTAGCAGAAGCATGCCTGTCCCGCTGCGTTTCCACCAGAAAGTACATCTATTAGAGAATAAAAATATAGAAAAACATTTACAGAATTGATTTAATATTACAATACGATCACCGAAATATAGAAGTTAGAAATAATAAATGTAGAAAGTATATCTCAGACTCTAGAAACCAATAAAAATCAACAAAAGAAACCAAGAAAACATATAGTA
>JAPYZP010003218.1:0-14599 GCA_030522985.1 Torymus sinensis | reverse complement strand
CTGTTTCGGCGCTCGATGCTGGTTACGATGTAAAGACGACTTTTTAATTTGAGTCGTTTTCTGTTTAATTTGTGTATTTGTAATTACTTTTTAAGGTGGTGAACTATCAACCGGGTATGAAGAAAAATAGTATACGCACCTCAGCCGGAAAATAGAATATTACATTCGCGTGAAGTTTGCCGTCCGAGGCGAAGCCGAGCTTACTTTCCGGCCTCGGTACGTAATATACTATTCTTTACGGTGCCACAGTATAGTGCGAGAGATGGGCGTGGGGCGATGGGTGCATGGATATACTAACGTACGATGCCTCGCGGGCATCGTTGTTTTAGGTGCAAAACTTTTTCCGTGTTTATTCCCCAGCTGCGAAAAATCAAACGTTAAAACTTTTATTATCATTTCGCTGCCAAAATGGGCTCAAAATAGAAAAAATGGATGTAGAGACAACATTTTTAAATGGAAAAGTAGCTACGGAAGTATATGTCAATCAACCAAAAGGTTATGAGGATGCAACAGACAGAGTGTATAAATTATGAAAAGCATTGTATGGATTGAAAGAAAGTCCTAGAGATTGGTATGAGTCGTTGGATGAGTATGTTATGAAACTTGGTTTTTAGGAAGAGCAATGTAGAATTATGCCTATACATTCATGGTAAAGACAAAGACATTGTTTACCTATTAATATACGTAGACCATTTCTTGATTTGCCGAAAAGATAAAAAGAAAATACAAAGAAGAAAGAAATTGTTATCTGATCGTTTCAAAATGAAAGACTTAGGTGAAATAAATGAGTATCTAGGTATAAATGTAAAGTATGATTATATAGACGGAAAAATGAAATTAATTCAAGAAAAATATATTGAGTCACTAGCAACTAAATTTGAAATAAATGATAGTAAATTATATAGTACTCCGATGGAAAGTAACTTGAAAATTGAGAAGGCTGAGGAATGTGAATCGAGTATAAAATATAGGAACCTAATTGGGGCATTATTATATGTAAGTTCTGGTACTCGACCAGAAATTAGTCATAGCGTAAACTATTTAAGTAGATTCCAAAATTGTTATACGGAGACACACTGAAAATATGCATTACGAATTTTAAAGTATTTGTATTTGACCAAAGAATTAAGTTTACAATATAAAAGAAATGAAAATTGCGAGTTAATTGATTGCTATGTACACGCAGATTGGGCTGGAGATAATGTTGATAGGAAGTCCACATCCGGTTATGTAATTCGAGTTCTTGGAAATGTGATTGATTCAAAATTCCGAAAACAAAAATGTGTTACGGAAGCGTCGACGTCTGCCGAGTATGTAGCTTCAGAGGCTGAGATTGAAGTTAAATTTATAAGGAAATTGATAAATATTTTTGATTTAAAATTGAGTAATCCAATTAAAATTTATGAAGATAATATAGATGCGATAAATATAGCGATCTATAGTAACATTAATAAAAATTAAAAGCATACTGAAATACATTATCATTTTGCTCACGAATGTGTGAAAGGAAAAGTAATTGAAATTGTTAAAGTCGAATCAAACGAAAATATTCCGGATATTTTTACAAAGGTGCTATTTAAAGAAAAGTTTATTAAATTCAGAGAATTGTTAAATGAAAAACGAGACTGATGAAATTGTACAATATAAACGTAAGGAGGCTTGTTGAGAATGTGATGCATACATTGTACAGGGTTGAGGTACCGCGCGAAGAGAACTTGAGTTACAGACAGCAAGCGACACACGTATGTACACATGTGAGTCTCCCCACCCCGTAAGATGCGAGAGCAGCGCGCGAGCGACGCTGCCGCAGGCCGCGAGGCACTCTAAGACCCACCCACGCCGAGAATGGTTATTCATCTGTATTCATTATTGTAATTGCTTATCTATTAACAAAATACATTATTATTCTACCCAATTGTTGTGCCCTTTATTTTTCGCCACTTTTTAGTTATTCGACCACACTATTGTGTAAAAATAATTCTTAGATCGACTTCGAAATAATTAAAAATAAATAAATAATAGTAAAATAATAAATAGTAAAATAATATTTTCTTCTAGAATTTCTTTTTCTTTTCACTTTTCTTGTACTTTCATATACTAAAGAAAATAATAGAGTGGAAAGTTAGGTTATTGATATTACTAATACATCCATCTCTGGAAATAGCCAAAATATCGATTTCTAAGCCAGTTATCGATCGAACAATAAATGTGTCCCGACCCACTATTCTCTAATCGAGACCCTGTTATGATTTCATTCAAAATATTTAGTATCATTTAGAAAACAAAACTAGGATAGCATAAATAGTAAGAGTCTAATTTTATAAACATTTTAATGTATAAAGTATTACTAATAGTACATTATGATACATGTGACCTAAGTAGCACTTTTTTGCACGCCGTACAGAGTGCTCCTTAGGTCACAAGTATCGTATAAAATTTTATAGCACTGCCTACCTAAGCCCACTGTCACGGCTGTCCGTGCCCTAAGTAGTCATTTTTGTACCGTGAGGTTAGCTCACGAGCGTAGCGAGTGTGATAAGACGGTGCAAAAAAGTACTACTTAGGTGACCGATACGTGTGACCTCAGCGCGGGCTTAGGTCACACAGTACTATAAAATAATTTTGTCATGTAAAATTAAATATAATAATAAACTAGAAGGGATAGATTTGTCAGTACCTCTGACTTCGATTCACACACTATTTCACTACTAGTTGTATGAAATCTTTTCTTTTACGTAGAAAGAAAAAAAAAGCTATAGTTTGTTACTTTAATGAGGAATTATATTCATAAAAAATATATCTTATCGTTTATTTGAGTTGAATAATAGTATATCGTGCAACTAGGGGAGAAAGTTGGTTTTTTCTAGCGAGGATGATGATGAAGCATAAGTGGTTTACTCGGGCGACGAAGGCTCCGATACAGGAGTGCTCAAAATCATCATTCGAGTCTGAAAAAGTCAATTGTTTCCTTGTTACACATCGAACTTTTCTTAATAAGTTCAGGAATAGAATCTTTTTTTGCATGAAAAGTGGATGGGTATATCGAGTCGTCATAACGGGGGACTAATTACTTTTCCTCCCACTGCCTCGGGAAAATAAGTACTTTTTCACCATACCTTGGCCGAAAGTACTACCTTTGCTCCCGGCTCCGAAAAGGGAATGTGGTATTTTCGGCCCCGGTATGGTGAAGAATCATATACTTAACATGGGGATATAGAGGGCCACTCCAGTGCACATGTTTGTCACCCTCGCCTTCGGCTCGGGTGCCTATTTACACATGCTCTGAGCTGGCCAACTATTTACCTCCCTTTTTGTGTAATATACTATTCCTCTCACTGCAGAGTGAGGAAAAAGTTATGACGACTCGATATACCGGACCTCCTATCCACTTTACATGCACAAAAGGACCTATTCCTTCACTTATTAAAAAAAGTATGATGTGTAAGAAGGGTGCAAGTGAATTTTTCTAGCGAGGATGATGATTTGAGCACAAGTGAATCGCAAGGGCGCCTTTGGCGATATGAGGAAACATAATTTATTGCTGCTATTAACGGAGCCCCCGACTCCGCTTCCTCCCCCTTATCACCTTCTTCTAGATGAGCCAGCGTGCCTTTGACACCGAGATTGATACTCGTAAGAGTATTTTGTTTTGCACATCCGTCTAGGTGTGGGGTTAGTGCCGTGTCCTCCCACACCCAACGTAGAAGCTCCGGCGGTGGATAACAGTCCCAGCGACTGGCATCGATGGACTTCGCCTCTACGGGCGCTCTCTGCTCTACGCTATTAGACATCGGCGAGCTCTGTGGCAGTACTTAACTGTACGAGACACAGATCTCCGCTCCATATCATCAATCGGCGTTGAGCGATCCTGCTCCGCCGATCCCCACGCTCTCTCAGAGTCCCGTCGACCGCCTCGCCGCTATGAGGACAGAGGCTCTCGGCGAGCAAAACTGCTCGCCACTCAGAACATCGATCGGCGTTGAGCGCATCTCGCTCCGCTGATCCCCCAGCGCTCTGCAGCGCCTCCTTGCGCTCTCAGTATCATTGATTCCATCAACCGCCTAGTCGCTATGAGAACAGCGGCTCTCGGCGAGCAACACTGCTCGCCACTCAGATCATTGGTCGCCGTCGAGCGCCTCCTTCCGCTCTGAGCATCCTTGATGCGAGGCAAGCTCACTGTTGGCGCTCAGCTGACACACGTGCGCTGTTTTGCACGAGACTAAGCTAACACGACTGTATCAAAATAAATAACACACACTCACATAAGTTTTGTAATTAAAAGAAAGATATCTTTATTAAACGTCGTTACACCTGCAGGAGTCGTCTAAACTTTCCAGTGGTCTCGAATACTGCTCCCCGATTAACCCTGCAAAGTGTGCGAAGTTCGAATAACACTCTCGAAGTTATAGTACGTGCGGTATTACCTATTTCTCCAGCGCACAAATATTTCTCTCTCTCTCTCTGTCTCTATTTTCTCTTACGCTGTACCATACTATCAGCGCTCTCTCCTACTCTTACGCGCGGTACTACATCAGCGCGCCCCTACGCTTAGCGCGCGGGTCGATAGTTGAGCATAGCCCGTGCTGTTGTCGGTCGGCTGGTCGGCTAAACTCTCTCGCTTAAGTTACATCTCTCGATCCAGAGTGCAGTGTGTACGTATCTAGGTGTATGTCGCTGATCGTCCTGAACGTTGGCAATAATAACAAGGTAGCGCTCATGAAACAAGTACTCTCGTTCTGGCTGCGTGGAGCAAGCAGCAACAAGACTCTGAGTAAAGAGATGACATGCACTTTCCTGATGATGCAACGCCTCGGCCATGAAGTCATTCTTGGCATGGATGCTTTGCAGAGGATGGGAGTGCAATTAATACTCAATTGACAAGTACTTACCCCCACCATATCAATCTCGGGGTGTACTTCGTACACCGTTGATTCATCCGCAGGAGTGGTGGAGTCTCCGATGTATATCGTGCATATATCGAGGAACTGATAGCCAGCGAGAAAGTTAAGTTCGAAACCATAGCGCGGCCCACTCACCTAACCTCTGACCGAATCAAGCTGAAGGATCCTACGCCAATAAAACAATGCTACCGACTCCACAATCCCAAAATGCAGCAGATCATCGACGAGAAGGTCAACCAGATGCTGGTTGAAGGCATAATAAAACCGTCAGACAGCTCCTGGAGTTCACCTAGAGTGCTGGCTAAGGAGAAAGAAGGGAAGTATAGGTTCTGCATTGACTTTGTAAAATTGAACCAGGTAACTGAGAAAGATGCATATCCGTTGCCATAAATCAATGCGACGCTTGACAAGATACGTGGAGCCAGGTATCTGTCCACTATCGATCGAAAAAATGGGTATTGGCAGATCCTCACCGAGGACAGTAAACCACTTACCGCCTTCACCGTACCGAATCGCGGCTTGATGCGGTTAATGTCATGCCGTTCGGTTTGCACGCAGCCCCTGCCTCATTTCAATGCCTTATCGAGAATAATATAGAATAATATATTCTATCTATTTATTTCTCTTAGAAGTAGCAGTCCATATTTACTTTCATTAATACAAGAAAGTTTCGCTCGAATTACGCACTTATCCGTTGCCAAGTATTTTAAAGAATTAATTTCCTCAACCCTTCTTGCTTATCTACCTCGAAACAACGCAAGTAGTAGATGTACCGGTATAGCGAGACAGATACGTATCAGCTTACAGCGCCAGTGTCATCAAGTGGGCACTTGAGATAAGAGGTGCTTGAGTTACATGTTTATGTAAACAGTAGCTAAACAGTAGCTAATTAGTTATAACAATGCGGTAATTACTGTTTTGTTTATATAAACAGCTACTGTTTACATGTTATTATTGATTAAACAATCACTAATGACACCATTGTTATGACTAATTAGCTACTGTTGCACTCTTATTTGAAGTAACTACTTGAGTACGGCTGGCGTGTAACCTGATACCTAGCAGGTCCACTATACCAGTACAGTCACGTTATCCCCACTCCTGTCTCCGCTGGCAGCTAGCGCGTAGTTGGCCTGCGCTGGTCGGAGAGAGAGCGCGCGCAACCGTTACCTATATAGAGTAGTCCCCACTCCTGCCATTCGTGACAGTTACCGCATAGTCCCCACGCTCAAGCTTTCCGCGGGAGTGGGGCAACTACTCTATACAGGTCACGTGTGTGCTTGTGCGCGGCTCCTCACCCCGGCCAGCTTGAACGCATAGTCCGCGCGCACGCAGAGAAACTACTCTAGCTGTACGTTTCATTGTGTTTTTTTCTGTAGTAATGTGTGAAACAAAAAGGGAAACTCGATTATTATTATTTTTTAAGGAAACAAAGAGGATGGGATTAATTTACAGGAAGAATGTGAGGGATCTAAATAAATAAAAACAGTGGTTTTTATATAAACTAAATTTTATTAACACACACACGCTCATACACGCTGTACATTTTTGAAAGTGCTCACATACACACATACACTACAATTTTGTGTGGCATTTACGCACATGTTACAAAAAACTCAAACAAACACACACACACACCCACACACATGCGCACAATGTCTGTAATATTCGCTGCTGCTGCTGTTGATGATGATGATGATCATAACGATGATGCTGGTGAATCTCACCGGGAGCACGGGGAGTTCATCTCCTGTAGGCAGCCGCAGGCGATGTCGCTGCATGACCTACAGCGATGAGTCTTACAGCGCCAACATTTACACCAGCGGGTGCATTGTGTCAGCGACTGTTCCACTGGAGCCGGGGGTGGCTGCTGGGTCTCCTCAGCTGGAGCATGGGAATGCTGCTGCTGCTGCATCTTCCCCGCTGGAGTACTATTTAGCGGTTCACAGCACTTTGTAGCGAGTTTCGTTGCGCTACGCCTTATTTGCTCGTGCAGCATCTCTATTTGGCTGCGCAATTCCAAGACCATAGGGATATGCCACTTGCATTTTTTTGTTGGGGCCTGGAGCGGCTTGGGGAGACGTCCACTTCCTGTGCCATGTTCTTCGCTGTACTGCCCTCGTCGTGACTGGTCGATATTGCGGTCGCAGTGGCGTTGGTGTTGGTGTTGGTGGTGGGGGTGATGCTTTACTGATTAATTCGCGCGCAATCCGCTCTTTAAGTACCCCTCGGGTGGGGAGAAACAGTTCAGGTCCGTAGGAGTAAGCGTTTGCGTTTCTTCTATATATTTTTCCCCACTACGAGGTGTTTACGTGGCAATAATCAGTCCACCACAAGAGGCTGTATTGTTTTACAGCTTTTCTCGAAACCCCCTTGCGTCTCCATGAGTACTCCGACTGGTCCGATACAACAGGATTTATAGTTTTTATCTCGAGTGGACATCTCGATTTTCCGGCATCAATAATCTCGTATTTTTATGAACTGGCACGTTCGTGTATATGCCCATTTGATGAAGTACCCCTCTGGTAGTGAGAAACTGACTAGGTTCGAAGGAGTATGTGCGCGTGTTTTTCCTATAACGAGATGTTGACGGAGCCATAAACGATCCGTCACAACAGCCTGTATTGTTTTTATTTCGAGCTTACTATACAGCTTTTCTCGAAACCCTCCTGGAGCCTTCACGAATAATGCTATTGTAAAACAACAACCCGTCTGGTCCGGCACAACAAGATGTATAGTTTTTATCTCGAGTGCGCTTCTCGCCTTTCCGACGTCAATAGCCTCGTATTTTTACGACACTACCCCATGCACTTTTCTTATGAACTGGTACGTTCGTGTATGTAACGCAGCGTTGTTCCTTTTCCACATCTGGTGCGCATATAGTGCGCTATGAAGAGCGGTATTTTACAGGCTTACTATGTTGAAATACCTGTCGGGGTACGAGGGAAGACAACTCTTACGGTGATCAGTCTCCGGAAACGTTCGATCGTGATGATTCAGAATGACGATAATCACTGTTTACCGCGCGCACTTATAGTAGCGAAGGCACACTTGGCTCTCAAGACGCGAGATTGCCCTGAGGGGCGTAAAGAGTAGCAAGTGATACGTGATTCACGGCGGAAGTTACAAACAGAACGCGTGGAAAAACTCGTGGATGACGCGGGCGAGTTTTTACCGCGCGAGGGTTTCACGAGCTGTTGTCATTTCAGAATTTTTTTGTCGCGTCGAGAATCGCGATCGTCGTTTATGAAATACAAAATCTGAGTAATGGAGAAGCGCCACTTTTGGACGGACAAAACACTTTCGAAGAATTAAATGGTTCCCTTCATGGCGTGATTTATTTAATTTTTGAAGAGCGACAGCGTCATTTTAACGTAATTACGAATTTATTCGCTGCGGCTGATGCGCGATTTTTTTGTTCTTATTGTCACAGAGGGTATCGTTGTGTCGAGCAGCACACGTGTTCGCGTACTTGTAAATGTTGTTTTGTCAGTCCGCTGTGTAGGAGCGATGGCGTGGAACTGATCGAGTGCACAGACTCTGGGCGCAAATTCTTTGGTCATAAATGTTTTGTGTATCACAAGCGCGCCGAGCCGTAAAAAAAATAATAGGAAAGTCTCTGACGTTGTGTGTCTGTGCGCGGATTGTTTAAAGATTGTGAATATTTTTAGGCGGCAATACGAGTGCGGTGTGGATTACTGTAAACAATGCATGAAACATCATCCGTTTAACGATCAATGCTTCATGCAACCTATTATTGAAAAGGACGCGTCCAAGACTAAAAAGTCTCTGTATATTTTTTATGATTTTGAAACGCGTCAGGACACGCCGTACGCTGAAAACACGCATCTTCACGTACCGACTCTCTGTGTAGCGCATCAGGTTTGCACCGACTGCATAGCTATCGACGACATAAAAATTATTTGCGGTACATGCGGGGTGCGCAAGCTCGATTTACGCAGAATCCGGTGAGAGAGCTGTTAGGTTTGTGCATTCGGGGAAGCACTGATTTCACGGAAATTGTATGCATTGCCCACAATGCCAAAGCCTTTTACGTGAAATTTATTTTAAAAGAACTGGCTGAGGACCCGGTGTATAAGTCGCCTAGTGTCATTTTGAACGGTCAAAATATAACATTTTATTTGCAAAAGAGGCCGTTTTCCAATTGGCCATCCACGTATTTACAGCGGGGAAGAATGCGCTGCACTAACAGGCGGACAAAACAACAATCTCGTGAGTGTCGTAGGGCTGGTGAAACGTCGGGTTTTATCGGCTCGTGATTTATTACTTCCTGTACTGCCTGTAAAAATGTACAATCGGCTTATTTTTGGCCTCTGTCGTTCTTGTTGCGAGGAATTACGCCAGGATGACTCTTGTCATGAACAAATGCAAGATCGTGAATTATCAGGCACATTGGTTGTGCGCGAATTGCGCAAGGCGGTAGAACTGGGCTATAACGTCACCGAGATTTATGTGATATGACAATTCGAGAGCACGCAATATGACCAGCGCACGGGCTAAGGTCGATTGTTTGCTAATTATGTAAACACATTCCTTCGTCTGAAACAACAGGCAAGCGGTTGGCCGAGCGGGTGCGTCGATGAGTCATTGAAGCAACGGTACATTGACGAGTACGAGCGCGAAGAAGGGATCAGGTTAGATGCTGATAAGATTGAAAAAAATCCCGGTTTGCGCTCGCTCGCCAAGTACTGTTTAAATTCGCTCTGGGCCAACTTCGGTCAGCGTAGTAATTTAAAACAGTCTGAGATTGTAAAAACGCGCGGAGACTTATTAAAATTATTAGTGACGCTGGAAAAAAAGATTATCGATGTACTTCCGGTCAATAAAAATCTTTTATACGCGAATTGCCGGTACGTAGAGGACGCCGTAGAATCAGCGCGAAGCACGTGTGTTGTAATAGCCGCATACACGACCGAGCAGGCGCAACTAGTAATTTACGATTACATCGAAAAACTAACAGCAGTGCGGGTTCTCTACATAGATACTGATTTATGTATATTCAAATGCAACCAAAATAAGCCAAACGAGTAAAGTCCTGCTCTGGGAAGTTTACTCAGCAATATGACAAATGAGCCCAAAGCTTATGGTGAGGACACTTTTATTACCGACTTTCTCTCCGGGGAACCGAAATTGTATGCATTTCGAGCCTTTGGTCAATTCGCGTAAAATAAATTTTGCCAGCCTGGAGCGTTTGATTGCAGAGTATTTTAAGGCCGATGGTACACCTATCGTTTTGAATTAGAATGCCATCAGACGCACACGTACACATGATGTCATCACACGTGGCCAAAAAAAGTCCTGCTCTGTACTGCTGACGAAGCGAAGATACTTTGCAAATGGTACTTCGCTCCCTTTTCAGCTACAAGACGGAATAATAAATTTTATAATTGTATGCGTTGTTTTTGCTGTAAAATAAATGTAAAAATATATATGACTCGTAAAATAAAAATATATTTATTCTTTTGAAAAAAAATATCATTCATTTCTCCTCTTCCATCTCCCAACCAAATAACGGAATAATTGTTTTATTTTTTACCGCTTGGAAAGGCGTTCATGTGCTTAAGCGCGTTAATGTGCTCATCCCCTGCGATCATGAGCGTACCAACGCGACCAAGCAACGTGCTACTGCGGTGATTCGTTCACCCTCGCGGTCGAGTAGCTGGCCTCCGCGCGCGCCGCCGCCGCCGTCCCCAGCGCTGGTGCTAGTGTTTTCATTTTTTTTCGCTTGCCACGCATTATAAAAATACAAGCCTGTCGAATAGTCGTGGTATTATTTGTCCTTCTCACCAGCAACGTGGACGTCATAAACATGGACAATCTTTGGAAACACCCGTTTACCTGCTGTGTGTGCGGCCCGACAGTGTGCGACCAATGTGCGACGCTGCCTTTGCTCGTATATTATTTTATTACGCTGAATGGTAGGAAGCATACCGAACTGACTTTAAACCTATCGCTCCCACAACCATCGAGTTTCACGAGGGTTTACCACAGGCAGCCGAGTATTCGCGGGATAATGACAAACAAAAATTACTAATTCTCAACGATCTCATGCGCGAGCCCTCGAGCGATGTTATTTCGGATTTATTCACGAAAGGCAGTCATCACAAAAATATAAACGTCATATTCATCACGCAAAATGTTTTTCATAAAGGAAAGGCACAGCGCGACATAAGCCTAAATACCAAATATCTTGTGCTGTTCAAAAATCCACGTGTTAAAACACAGATACAACACCTTGCCCGTCAATATCACCCGGAGGACTCGCTTTTTCTGCGCGACGCGTACGTCGATGCGACGCATTTACCGCATTCTTATCTCTTTATCGATCTCTCACAGGCCTGCTTCGACGAGTTTAGACAAACCACTCGTTAAGTGCATATGCGAGTGCGTGTTGAACGTTTTACAAGGTGTCGTAAACTTGAGCGATACCGACAAGAGTCGTTTGCGCAGACATAAACACACGCTCCAAAAGTTAAGTCGTGTCGGCCACACGGGAAACGCAGATTGGCGGGCAAAGAAACACGTAAACGTACAGAGTGGAGGGGGGTTCTTACCACTGTTGCTGGCACCGATGCTCGAAACGCTGATCTCAAAAATATTTGGATCGGGTGGTGAGACGCAATAAGATGGACCGCGCGCGCAAGATGATACTCATACCAGAGCACACCTTTCAACCAGCACAGCAGGTGATGACGTCACCCGTTACTGCTAGTGCAACTCGTACAAAAAAGCCATCTGTGGAGGAGAAAAGTTTACAAACACAAGGTGATAATTTTTCACGATTAGACGACGAAAACTAATCTGCTCTACGCTAAAAAATGGCCCGCGATGATTACGAAAAATGTCTAAATTATCTACAGATTTTACGAAGCTATCTTTTTTCCGAGGTCATGAACGTGGGAGCGCGAAACGAATCGTGAAATCGATGAAATAGAGGAGACGCTCGCGCCACTCAGCGAGGAAGCTATACTCGATGGTCTGTCAAAAATACACGCTCCGAAAGCACGACGCTTGCTACGATACGGGAAAACAAGAGCGCCCGATCATCTGAAATGGGACAATACAGGCAGTGTGAACATCGATGGTCTTGTCATCACTCACTTTAACATAGCAGAGTTACTGATCGATGCCCTGCAACGCAAGAGAAACGACAAACCAGAGGACGAGGCACCGAGCGATCGTTACGAATTTACGAAATTTCTCAAAGCGAGCGGCAGTCCCGCAAATTTGATCGTAAATCCAAAAGTTCTGAAAATAGGTGAACTACTCACCCTCAAACAACGCTTGCCACCACGCCAGGGTACACAGGTAGCTTCCCCGTCGTCACCCATTCTCACGCGCAGTAAAAAACACTTTAGAGAAGTCAAGAAAAAATGGCTCAATTTTGATCTGGCGTGAGCCGCGCAGCAATGTCTTACGAAAAGCAGTACTACGATCTCGAGCACGAGGCAGGCTATGTAGGAGCGCGGAATCTGCTGCGTTGAAATACTGCCACGACGAAGGCGAAGAAGACAAAAATTTACGATTGGCGGAGCAATCAAGACGCATACACGCTTCATCACCAGTGAGCATTGTTGGCGACGTGTGGGAGAGTGATTTACTGCAGCTCACTTCGATCAAGGATTATAACGATGGCTACTGTTACATTCTCGTAGTCATTGATGTACTCCGTAAGTTTGCGTGGGTTGAACGATTGAAGGATAAAATAGCACGTAATGCTGCCGACGCATTCGAACGCATTATCGACAGAGAACAGCCACGTCTACCCTTGAGCGTGCAGTCCGATCGAGGCAAAGAAATTATCGGTACAGCATTTCAAAATCTTCTTCAAGGAATCCCGATACCAAGGGAGCAGTCGTCGAACGTCTCAACAGGAAGCTGCGCGAACGGATCTGGAGATAACATGGCTCATTATGCGCGTTAATATGACGATCAGATTGGCGCAGGCGGTGTGAGAAACATTTTTGCCGAATCGACATTTCCGATAGGGCGCGGCATAGGTGGCCTCTTCCGCCGTATTCGTCCATACGTTACGAGTAGCGCTAGGGCAGTAGGTAAAGAGATACTGCGCGCAGGTATAAAAGTTCTCGACGATGTTGCCAATACCGGAGTCTATTTCAAGGAAGCTGTAAAAACGAGAGCGAGTGAATTGGGTCGAAATCTCAAGCGTAAAGTGGCTGAGAAAATATCGGAAATTATGAAGGGATCAGGCTATAAAACCATTAGACGCGTCAAACGCCGACGGCAGTCGAGAGAGGCACACGACGCTGTTTGCACCGCACGCGTCAAACGCAAAAAGGTCGCAAAAACAGTAGGCAGTCGAAAACAACGCAAAGGAGGTAGAAAAAAGCGAAAAACACCGGCTTTTCGAAGCGTGAGCAAATTTTCGGGCAAAAGTGAGTAGAAATAAAAAATGTCTTTCCTACACTCACACTCAGCAGAGTGTATGTCGAGCGAGCTCGATCTTTTTACACTCCCCGCGACTCAAACTTCGATCGAAGGCAGCAGTTTTTTGAACTACAATCCTGTGTCATCGATCAGGGATGAAGGCAAACCCCGAGCGAATTAGTCCTACCCGCGAACATCCCGTCGATCTCGCGCATACCATGCAGTACGTAAAAGCACAGATACTACCGATCGCTGATCCCGACGTAAATTTAAAAGTTGCACCCGTGAACATTTTTCTTCACTCAATGTTCAATCAAATAGATATTTTTCTGAATCAAAAACTTGTCTCACCTCCAAACAACGCATATCCGTACAGAGCTGACGTCAAGTCGTTGTTGAGCTATTCGCCGGCGGCCAAAGAATCTCATCTAACCGCTAGCCTCTGGTACGATGACACACCCGGTTGTTTCGAGGTCACTCCAGAAAATCAAGGGGTTGGAGCTAACAAAGGTCTCATCAATCGCCAAACCTATGCACACGGTGGAAGGACATTCGACATGATCGGTCATCTACACGACTTGCTTAACCAAGATAAAATACTTATCAATGGCGCCGAAATGCGAGTACGTCTAGTATGGAGCAAAGACGCCTTTTGTTCGATGGACAGCACAGACGACGGTCAATTTGGCATAAGAATAAAAGAAGCCACACTCATTATTCGACGTGTGAAAATAAGCCCTGGTATTTTAATCGCTCACGCCAATACTTTGGCCAAGGCAACAGCCAAGTATCGCATTACGCGCGTCGAAATAAAAACATTCACGCTTCATGCCGGTGAACACGGCGACAGTATTGATAATCCAATTCTAGGATAACTGCCAAAACATGTAATCATCGGTTTTGTACATAACAGAGCGTTCAACGTAAATCGATGCCTTACTTCTTTTATCTTTCAACATATCAACATAAATTACCTCTCCCTGTACATCGATGGCATACAAATTCCGAGTAAGCCGTTACAGCCGCGGTTTACCGATAACAATGCATCGTTTATCGAAGCCTTTCAAACACTCTACTCGGGCACCGGTATACATTTCCTCAACGAGGGACTAGGCATAAACAGAACCAATTATTCACAGGGTTATTTTCTCACAGTTTTCGATCTCACGCCTGACTTATCGGCTCACTGTCACACACTGGAATCTTGTTCGGTCTGGTAGCGTACGTATCGAAGTAGGCTTTGAAGTGGCACCAGCCACTACGATAAACTGCATTGTTTATGCCGAATA
>JAPYZP010003217.1:0-14671 GCA_030522985.1 Torymus sinensis | reverse complement strand
TTTTTAATAAAAATAAATATACAATTATTAAAAAATTATTGTATTAAATATTTGTTGATAATATTATTGAAGAACACCCCTATAAGTAGTATAATTTTTCTTACACACACGCACACAGACAGACATACACTTTCTGTCCTGTGAGTTTATTGTTCTTACGCATAAGTATAAATTTAAAAAAAACGTATGTTCATAAATTACAATGCTTATAAAGTTAAAATTTTTTAAAATAAGATTTTAAAAGTAGTTGACTTTGCTATTTTTTTGGACTTGTAGAGAATACGAAATCAAGAGTATAGACCGTCGGCTGAGAGATGAAAGGAAACAATTCGGTTGCGAGCTAAGAAACCAGACAACTCGGCCGAGCGCTAAGAAAGCAGACAATTAAAAGACAACTCGCGGGCTCCCTTTTTTCATTCGCTTTTTAGTTGAAAACCGCTGTTCCTTGCATACTTACATATTGTAATATTTACACATACGTAAACATTTTATTGGTACTATTGAGAACTGCTGTAGGGAGTTAAAATCCTTGATTTTTTAACTGGCTACAGCGGTTATCAACTAAAAAGCGAATGAAAAAAGGAGCCCGCGAACTGTCTGGTTTCTTAGCTGTCTTCCTATATTATAGTATGAATTGAATTTTATCTTCTCGCTAAAAAGGAATGCATAATACTGCAAAAGTAATAAAAATTTGCTCATACGTACAATTTTTATTTTTGTCACATTTACAATAAGTTGATTAAAAAATAAAATTCTATAACGGCTAACGAAATATTTCTTAATTAAAAAGTTATACATGACATTTTGATATTGTATGGAATATATAATTCTATAAAACGCGTAAATTTTTAATTATAATGACTAAAAAAATGTTAATTTCAACAGAGATTGACTGGTCGGGACTCGGGTTTCGAGAATCGGGCGGCGTACGGCCGCACGGGTAAGGGTGGGCTGGGTGGGTTGGACGATGGGCGAATCCGGCGAAAATGCGAAATAAGCAAAGGATTGCCATAGGGGGCAGCACGAGTCGAGTGATTAGAACTGTGCACCTACAATCAATGTTGTGTGCATGGATTATGGAGTAAGAACTAAGAACCGTCAGTGCCGCGAAATTCTTGCAACGACCAGAAGGGGTGACGATCAATAATTTATTGTTAAAAAAGAAATACGTACTTTTAGAGAAAATGAGATACGAGGGATAAGTGAAAGCAGAGGCATATACGTGGAATCCAATTGATTTGCGTTTACCACAGGAAAAACCATGTTAAACAGCTTCTTGTGCAGACAGGCAGAGTTCGGTATGGATGACAGCCGTGGAAGAGGTGTGTATTGCTAAACCGTGTGTGTGATATGTATGCCTTTACGTTCTACTGCTTATGCCAAATTTTATACATATAATTCGATATTATTTGTCATTACCTGAATATACTATACCTTTGATAAAATGGCCATTTATAGATTTCCAATTTTGTTCATTCTTCAGGTTGCTTTTTATATCGTGAGATAAACGTAAAGCTTGTTTAAAGTACCTTTTTACGTTTTGTACTTGACAGGTTATACATATGTAATACATTTATATTTACGATTTACATTTAATGCGGATGTGCTTTCACCAAATCGCACTTTACTTATTTTACACTTTACAAGTTACAATTAAGATCACTTTACTTTTCTTCAGAAAGTGATATTGTCTTACCCTGTATTTAAAATGAGTAAAACTAAATTTTTATGCATGATGTGATAATCTCACTATTTATTATAACGTCAGTACACTAAGTATCAAACTTGTAATAGAATTTTGAGTTTTATTTCATGAAACAATTTTTTAAATGCAAGAATGAAATTAAATTAATAAAGGCAAATTTTTTTTTTTTAATATTTAAAGGTGGACCAAAATGAAACAATAATCATGCCTCATGGCTGGAGGCGTTAATACTAGAAATAAACAAAATGAAACACTAGTTCGAACAGGATTAAGTTCATCATCTAATCGTCACTCCCATTTACATTGTAAATATAATTTGATAAAAAGTAAACGAATTGATGATCAAGAAAGACAAAAGTTTAAGCTTCTTTACTTACGAAATATTAATCGATTCCAACAAGATATAAGCAAGTATGTAAAGATATTAATACTCTGAATAGTCAGATAAATAAACTTTTTTATTTTTTTTTAGGATAGTTAATGAATCTCTACATTGTGATTTAAAAATCATACACAAACATAAAGTAATATTTACAAATCAATGCATCATTAGAATCAGATCACCATGGTTCTATAATATATTAAGACCCCAATTATCCTATAGGAATGAAACTGCTCTCTGTTATATTAGACAACCTGGAATTTATCGACAAGTTAAAAATTTTGTAAGGTACTGCACAAGTTTATAAATATTTGAAGTACAAAATACAAAGTATATAGACACATGCTTGCTTCTCAGATGATGACTACCTTAAGACTAATGCTTGTTATCAGAGTGCTTCTGCACTTCTTGATATTTGTGATATAGTATGTACTTGATTTTTCAAAGACAAGTATTTATGTTCATTGCGTATTATTATGTAATATAATTAGTATTTGATAAAATGATAAGAGTTATGTGTTATCAATTTGTCTATCAAAATTTAAGACAATTTCCTCAATCATCTTAAATTTTCATTTTTCAAAATCATTTTTATTATATAATCATATCTAACATATTTTCACTTAAGAAAAGACAAAAAACTTTTTATTGAATTATGTAAATCTTTTCTTAATATTATGTAGTAATCTTATAACTTTATCTTTCAGACTCCTCTACACCAACTTGGATATTTCACAGTATGAACAATTTCTCATAGATATTATAATAAATGATTCGTGTACATTTTCTGAAATTCCTAGAAAATCAGAGAGGTTTGTTTAAAATATTTGCTTTTTATAAGAAAAACAATTTCAGAAAATGTTATTAACCTGTGAAATATAAATGTTTCTTACAGAGAACATTTTTATAATAAAAACTTAAACTATTACATAAGTCACTGTTCATTCAGAAATGTGACCGGCAAGATTTCATCAGAAAACAGTCCTACATCATCAGATATGGCAGACTCCGGATTAGAGACAGGATCAATGATTAGTCCTCAAGAAACTGTTTCTGAAAATTCAACATCTGATTTAGATGAACCAAACGAAGCTGTTGTTCATAAAAGTGGAAATATATCACAAGCTTGCCAAGAAACTTGTTTTAATAACTTCCATACACATGATCCATCTAAAGGGATTGAGGGAATAAATGAGGAAATTTCAGAATATGAAAATCGTGTATTAAATGACCCATTTTATGAATCAAACGATGAAAGTGATAATGACGACAACCACCAGATTCATACATACATGCCAACAACATCATTTCAATTTACAGAACCCCAAAGTACAACATTAAGTATTGCATCTGGCAAAAAAATTGATGACTCATTTTTAAAAAGTGATCAAATTGCTCAAAATGGAAAAAAACCTATAACTATAGAGGTAAATAAGAAAGTATCATTGTAGCCAAAAAAATGATATACTTTTTGTTGTACATATATATTACTTTCAGTTTTATAATAATATTTTTAGAATTCCTTTTTTTATAAAAATATTTTATAAGAAATGAATGTGGTTAGTTTTTGATATAAACTTTTGAACTAAATATAATAGTTGTACAAACAGAAATAGATTTAGAATAGATATTTAACTTAATAAACTTTCTAACTTCAGTTTTCGAACTAATTTATATGAAAATATTTTTGTTTAGCGGCAACAAGAAGATACCTCAGCAACCAGCAACTATTATTTCATTGATGCTTCCAGTTTAAATGATGACATAGATGTTCCAACAACAAATATTGTTGGATACCCAAATGACCTTAATGGAAGCATAGCTTGGTCAAATCCTCAGTTACCTGGCAGTTGTTACATTCCTACATCCAAATCAAATAATTTTTTCATCAGTGATGATCCTTTTAAATTATCTCACCGAAAATCAGTTAATGTGCAAAGTCAATATCAAGAAATAGTAGAATTAGAAAAAGATATTAAACTCTCTGAATATCTTGAACCATTTACAGAAAGTCGAAAAGTTAAAAAATTTGATTCTCAACAAATACAAGATAATTTAAATGGTTGTAACAATACTAATAAAGAATCTTTGGTAGTAGAAATAAAGGAAGCTGATAGTGGAGAAAGTGCTCAACATTCACCCTGTCCTGATAACACAAAAATTGACAGCGTACAAAAAGTCCAAGAGAGACTAAGCAAAATTGACCTACATCTAGATTTAGAAGAACAGCCGAAAGAAGATGCAGAAAGGAGACCATCCCTCATTAGAAGAAATACTTTTGAGTTGGATGCGAATGATGAAAAATTATCAAGTCTTCGACAAGAGTATGAAAGACGACAGGGAAACCTCGTGTTTCAAAATTCAATCACTCAATATTCTCAACACCGAATCGATGGGGAGCCTTATTTTGACGTTTCCGTTACCTGCGGTTCAACTGTTAATGATATAGTTTCACACTCTGATTCTCAAATTGCCATTGCAAGTTCTTCTAACTTTGTTTTAGATAAATATGATCTTGATACAACTGAAAAAGAGAATAAGCTCTCTACCATAAATGATGAATGCGCTGCTCATTCCATAGCTAGAAGTATTAGTGATAAATTTTTAGTAAACTGTCAAGCTGAAGATGATATTGCTTTCCAAAGTTTGCCAGTTACAATTAATGATGAATTGGGTATTAATTCAACTAAATCTAAGCTAAGACGAAATGAGGCTACACCCATTATTTCAGGTGGATCGAGTAGTTCCGATTTCCAGAAGCCCACTGAGAGTCCAATCGTAAAGCGCAAAACTGAGTCAACTCCGATTGTTTCTGGTGGCTCTATTGTTGTGTCTGATACTCAAGCTAAAGACAAATTTAAAAACAAAAGCAATCATATGTCTTCCTCTATGACGGCTTGGGTTGTGGATATGAGCGATTGTCGAAGTACTGAAAAGCAGTCTTCATCAAAGAAAGCAAAAGAATCGCAAGCTCTCATGTCTTCAAGCTTTTCTCCCCGGACAAATTCCGAGAACGAGCAAAGTAAAGAAAAAGAGCAAGAGAAGGTGCAGCACTCAAGTTTGGGATATTTCGTTAATCTTGAGGATATTAAGAGTCCCAGAGAAAGTGGAAAACATGAAATACGTAAGCACAGGCGACGTCCAAGCGATACTGGCAGCGAGAAAAGTTATTGCGAATTTTTTGTTGATTTATCAGATAAATTAACACCGAATAAACTGACTAGCAAACAATCAGAATCTGTTGCTTCGCCCGTTGCTCCAAAACGAATACAAGAGTCTATAAATGACAGTAAAAGAAATATGTTTTCTATGTTCATAGATTTGAGTGAACCTGAGACGCCGGCAAAGAAAAACGGCGAATTAAAGGGAGCTTCCTCTTCTAAGTTCATTGATGAACAAGCACAAAAGAAAGACTCTGACGATCAAAGTACCGAAGATAGAAAACCCAAGTCTGGCGTTTTCATGTTCATTGAATCAGATTCTCCGTTAGTAAGACGACGAACCCTCTCGAGTTCACGGCCTGCTTTTAAGCGACACTCGTGGAATACAGACAAGGTTAATGAGCAACCTACTCCAAGCGAACCATCGACAATTGCAGGTAAAAGGGTGCACAAGCGGGCCCACAGCCTCTCTGTTGATCGAGTTGGAGACTTTCGTAAGCTGCTGGGGCACAAATCAAGCAATTCTAGTCATTCGTTACACGAAACAATAACCAAGCTTGATCAACTTGAAAACGATGATTTGAAGCAGCAAAAGGAAGATGAAGAAATACACGAAATTGAGAGAAAAGAAGATCAAGAAAGGCAGCAAAAGCAAGAGCAAGAAATGGGACTTTCGCGTGGTGCGACCGAAGATGCGTTAGAGTATGATTTTAGAGATACGCCTCCAAATTCGCATGTTGAAATTATGACCGAAGAATTACTAGTGAGCTTAAAGAATCGAAATTACCAGGAGCTCGGTGCTGTAAACGAAGAAACGAACAAAAATACGAATACGAAACCTTCGACTCAACCAGACGAATGCTGCTCCGAAAGTTCCGAGAACAATCAAACGCGTAAAAGCGAAACATTCGACATCAGCAGTAGTGCTAGCGGACCGTCTTCTGCTAGTGATAACTTGGACTTTAAAGTGAATGACTTGCTTGATGCCACGCAAACCAAGTACGATATTTTTAATCAATTAATAATAATTAATACAAGCGTGAAGATCATAAAAAGATTTTCGTTCTACAAACATTTTCTATTTATTTACAATAATAATAATTATTATTTATTATTAATATTATTTAATTTTTTCACCAATAAATAGATGTATTTTAAATTTTCATTTCCCGATAGTTTTAACCGGATTAGTTAGAGATCAAATGACTTAAAGGATAACTTATTATTGATTGAAGAAAGCTTGTAATTCTTGGAATGGATTATAATTCAAATTACTCCTTAATAATACCTATATAATATATAATATATAACTTAAAAATTGAAGTATTATGACATTGTAGTATTATTTGAACAAGTATATTTTTACTGTTTTAGATTAGTTACGGCAAGAGCTACTAAAAACCAAGATATCAGACTGCGAAGTAATAACGAAAAAGTTGCGAAGCCGAATTTCACGAAAACAGCTCCTCTGTCAAGTTTTGTCAGATTGTCTGATCTGGACAAGAGGCCGCTATCCCAAAGCACAAATGCAAGTTTTGGAGTTGTTACAAGTCACGTAAATGCATATCGTCTGAGTAATAGTGTTACTGAAACATCATGGATTGAAAGCAAATTAAGCGTGTCGACGAGATCTAATGAGCCATTACACAGAACACTATCTAAGAAGCTTCCTCTAAGTGGATCTCTCAAACATAATTCTGACAATTTCGATGAATTCGGTACTGAAGGAGACGCTGAAGCTTTTATTTCTGAATCAGATTTATCTAGCTTACAAAGCAGCATGGGTCGTTCTGGTCAAGGTAACTTAATAAAAGCAAATATATGATCAACAATTTGTGGTAAACGACATGTTCATTTAATTCTATACAAAATGATTCGCAGGAAGTACTGAAGAAACAGAAACCTCTACTAGCTTTGCTCTGGGAAAACCGTATAACAGATTAGGAGAAGATTTATTAAGAATGTTTCTCGAAGAGATTAACCCCGACGTAACAATTGATGTCGGTGGGCGACGTATTCGGGCACACAAATGTATATTAAGTTCTCGTTGCCAATATTTTGCAGCTATATTGAGTGGTGGTTGGATTGAAAGTGCTGGTAATATTATTTCTTTGCAAGGGTATGTAAAAATATCAGCCTCTTAAAATATTCAGTAACTAATGATAAATCACAAAAATTATGTTTATAATAAATGTACTGTTGTGTTTGCCAGTTATTCGTATAATGCAGTTCATTTTGCATTATGTCACATATATAGTGGTGAAAGTTGTATACCAGATAGTATAAGTATTGTTGAGTTAGCCACATTGGCAGATATGTTATGTCTGGAAGGACTTAAAGAGGTCATAGGTTTTACTTTAAAAGTGAAATACTGTCACTTATTCCACAAAGTAAGTGCGAAAATTTATACAATTTTTAATGATATCATTTAATTATTGTTATTAATGATTTTTAGCCGTGCACTGGTTGCGCTGTAGGTGTTCTAGAATGTATGCCCCTGGCAGCAGCTTATGGTTTAGATGAAGTTTATAGAAAGTCCCTTAGATGGGTGACGCGACATTTTGTACGAATATGGCCATCGAAGGAATTCGCAACCTTACCTAGAGAACTCATGGACAAATGCTACAATCAACACATAGTTCACATGGTACAAATAAATTCTTATACATATCAATTGGAAATCGCAATAAATATTCTAACAGATTTATTATTTTTTTTTTTCAGTCTGTTGATAACGTATTACAAACTATAATGGATTGTGATAAACTTTTGACTACATTGCCAAACGTTCGTTGGGCTGAACCAGTATTCCGATTAGTTTCAAATCTTCTTGATGCTTCTATGAAATATTTAACAGATAATTTTTCGACTATGCTTGGAAATGAAAGTTTTCAAAGTTTGGACCGTGAATTAACGTGGAATATCAGTCGTCTAGAAGATCACCTTTTAGCAGCCGCCGAAAGATTGCCACCCGAACAAGCTTGTAGAGCTTATTCAAAACTTGATAAAATGTTTAATAGTATACTTTTAGACGATATTCAACGTACAAAATGCAAATGGAGTCCCATATTCAACAATTTAATGAATAAGATAAAAGGACATGTAGAAAAATGTCTCGTGCGGGATGCTGCTCGTGCAGCTAGGACTAATGCCTGGTTGAAAATGGATTTGGAACTTCGCCGACGGATACAAGAACTTGCTTGCCTTGTTATATTGCCTAATGAGGTGCCGACTAAAAGACCATCAAGACATTCTAATTTCTTAAAGGTTATTTATTAGATTTTACGTGATATTGAATAAATTTATTTTACATTTCCGATTTTATAATTCCATTTTTATTTTAGGAGCCAAAAGAACGTTTAGAACAACCCAAAATACCTATTAGTCGGACTCCACCTAATAGGAATTTAGACTTAAGAAGAGTAAAAATGGCAATTTCAGAACACAATGATAGAACATCAAAACAGACGCCTCTTCTTCAAACTAGAAAAGTCATGAATAAACCTAAAACTGATCCACTAGAAAGAAAGCTACAAAATGATAAATTATTAAGCATTGACTCTAACAGTGTTTCTCGACCAAAATCCTGGCCAAATAAAGTTGAGGTAGACATAATTGCATTATACAGAATTCAACTTATTTTATAAATAATATCATTCAGTAATATTTTGTTTATCATTTATAGGTAAAGTCAAGGTATTTAGAGCCTAGAAGCAGGCTAACGGTCAAAGAACCTATCGTACAAGGGAGCCAGGAAAAGAATTTAGTTCAGCAGAGAAAAAAAATAATGATCTCATCATCCGATTCATCTCGGACTTCTAGCCCTGCAATGAAACGTGCTGCTGAAAAGAAAACGTTATCAAAAGTGAGTAAAGCTCCGATGAAAAAAGATGGTAAAGCTCTCTCCTCAGATAGTCTTACGGAATCATCATCCCGATTAAGTATAAAGAAAGATGTCGCAAGTAAGAGTTGTGGAATTACGAGGCCAGAGTCGCCCTCATTAAAAGCAAAGGAGAGTCTAGAAACTGGTTTATCCATTGATTCATTAGCTGAATCAAAGAAGAAACCACTAGTGAAGAAAATGAATAAAATGGATACATCCATGTCCACGGATAGTTTGATGACTGATATTACTACAATAACAACGCCAAAATCCATGGCAACCAATAAGTCTTCTCCAATACTAGGAAAAACGAGCGGAAATATAAATATCAATCAGGCAAGAAACTATGATAAATTGAAAAAATCTTCACCACCAACACAACAACGTAATACTCCGTCTGCTGTACGTAGACCAGCTAGATCTTTAGAAAGTTCAACGGCAGCTAGTAGAAGTAGAGCAGCTGCAACAGTTAATACATATCAGGGCTCTTTAAGTTTAAGAAGAAGTCTCTTAGATGCAGCAAAAGCACCTGACATTCCTAGCAGAGTCCTGAATACTGCAGCTATGACACGAACGAATTTGCGACAAAGTACTCACTCAGTACGATCTTCTTATGCAGGTTTAAATAAAACTGAAAAGTTTGAAAGGAAGGACGAATCTAACACTAATAATCAACGATCTAGTTCGAGTCCTGCAAGCAAAAGGTCGCCTAAGTCGAATGTTAATTCTAGATTGACTAAATCTAGCATCACTACAAATAAACAGAAGGCAAATAAAGTTGAAGATAAATCCTCTAATAAAGGCAAATCTCAGACTAGTAATGGCGCTGATCGAGATGGTCCCAAGTTCCTTAATCAAAGTTCGAGGTCAGGTACATTTTTGAAAGATGAGCCCACAATTTTAAATAAATCAGATATTGAGACAGCTGCCATCGATGTCTAATTCAAAATCGAATAACTTTAAAGTGCTAATAATGTATTTGTACATTGCATTAGTGATCCTCTATAAAATTATAATTCTCGTAAATCATACATCGGGATGTAGCTCAAAGAAGCATATCAACTTCTGAAAAGTTGGTCGATTGCATGAAAATTGCATTTTTAATAGGAATTTCATAGAAAATCTGATAAGAAAACGAATTCTTGTAAATTTTAATCATGAAGGAATTTGGAATCGCTACTTGAATTTCGTACTATTTATTAATAATAATTATAATAGTTATACAAAGGTTTTTGTACGCAATTATATTTCATTAGCTTTATTTAATTTATATTTTTTCAATTCATTCTGAACAGGAAAAATTTAAATATCCATAAATCGTTTTTTATTTGTTGAAACTGAAAGCTTGATGCTTCTTTATTCTATCATTAATAATGAAGTATCAGTTGATTATCTATTGTTGAAACTTTAGTAAAGTAAAAAATTAATGTTATAAAATGCTTAAATTTAAATTATTTGCATATATTTAATCTGTGGCTGTTATAAAATTACAAAATATAATTTTTATATAAGAGCAGATTTGAAATTTATAAGAGATGAAAGATGGTCATTAATGCAATCAAAAATTAATTTAATTATCTATTATGCGAAATATGTAAATTATGAATCTAGATATTTCCTAATAAGAGGATAAACAAATAAGTGAACGTGAGTCATTAGGTAAAAATCGAAATCGGTAGTTCTATTGATGGTTTTTGCTTTTAAACATTTGTGACTATAATACGTCTTCTTACAAGGGAAAATATTCTTTTCCTTAATAGTAACAATGTTGCCATCCATACATCCATATAAATCTATTAATCTGACTCTTAAAATAATGCTATGAACTTAAATTTTTTTATATTTGCTGTACATCTAGTTTATTTTATTAATTTACAAAATTTATATACCTATATTTAATAATGTACATTTCTATGCAATATTTATATCTAGTCATTGCGATATATATTTTAAATATTTACTTTTATGTAATGTTAATAAATAATTGAAAAAGTGTTTAAGAATAAAGAACGTTTTTTAATTACAAAAACCTCAAATTTAATGATAAAAATACTATGTGCATAAAAATTATTGCATATACCATATGCAAGCTGGAATAATGTTAATATGTTCATAAGTTAAACATCTAGTAATGTTCCTCTTGTTTTCTTAACATCTGTTGGTGGTGGTACTGCGATCTTTCGTTTATTCATACCTTTCCTTTCCATTTGTTTTTCAATAATTCTTGCATTGTTTGCATAAGAGTCTGCTACTTCTCTCTGAAAATTATAATAGCAAAAAATGAATAATTTAATTCATAAACAATAAAAAATCTTAAAATACTAAAAATCAGTGATAAATTATGAAATTTTCACCACATGCAGTCAGTGTATATCTTATAAATCAATATAAGAAACATTTAAAATTGAAGAATATAACTTACAGCTTCAATTTCATCTTCTTCTTCATCGATAGTAGAAACTGTAACAGAACTGAACTTTCCCATATTTTTAGTATGTTTAGTCACCATGACTTTCTTTGGTTTTTCAACTTGCACTTGATTGTAAATATCAGTCATTGGACCTTCTCCTGAGCTTTTAACCACTGAACCTTTAACGATAAACACTACATTTGGGGAGGATTCATGCTTATAGTACAGAAGTAAGCCACACCTGTAAACACAAAATTGAATTAGGAACACTTAATTATCATAAAATAAGAAAACTTATAATATTAATATATTTACTTTTTGCATTTTTTTCTATGTTGTTTTTCAATTCCTTCTGGTCGTTTCAAATACGTGATTTCATCTTGTTCGAAAGTCATTTTGTGGGCATGTTTACTTCCATCAATTATACGAGCACCATCTTTTTTACGAAGGGGTAACTTTTCCAAAGCACAGTCTAAATAAGACAATAAATGTAATGTTTTTATTGCATGATAATACATATAAGATTGTAAATAACGTAAAAATAATTACCTAAGATAAGAGTCATTTGTCCACACAAACAATAATAAGTATGTAAAGGTTTTTCCTCGCTATATTCTTCTTGGTCTTTTGTATCAGAACAAACTATACTTCTCGACACTACTTTCGGCATTGTTTATTATTATTTTAATATATTTTTTAAAGAAAAAATTCTAAATTCTTAATTAGCAGAAGTAGAAAGTTAAACAAGTTTCTCTTGTATCGAGTATTAAAAATAGGTAACTATAAATCTTTCCTCCCTTTTATTATTAACAAAAAGAATTGTTTCAGTAGCATCTTAATATATAATCGATGATTATTAACGAATTAACGAATGAGTCAGTCCATCTTTTCTTTCTATTTGTGGTAAGTGGCGCCGGATAATCCATACGGCCATCAGGCATCAACAACAACAAGCTGTTGGCAATTTGGCATGCTGCGCATGCGCATAATAGTTACTAAGGCGGGAGAATTTAAAAGGGAGATTCGCTGGTCTGCTTCGCCTACCTCTGAAACATAAAGAAAAAAAGGGGGGAAAAGGGAAGCAATCTCCCCGGTCCTCCGCCTAGGTCCGAGAGAGGACTCGAGCCTAGAGGGGGGATACAGAGAGAAAGAGGGAAAGAGAAATAAATGGCATGCGTTAAGCAGAGAAGCGAAAGAGAATGCGGAAGAATGTTAGATGTGTATGTAGGCCCCTACATGTACGGCACAGTCTGATAGGAAGCGAAGGAAAATGTTAGCTATGTCGTTACGGGGAGAGTAATTGCCAGTCCATGAACTGAGACAAAATAGCCATAACTGCCATAAGCCAATAGCCAAAACTAATGAGATTTTTACGCGCATGCGCAGCTATCAAATCTGGTGTAGAGTATACGCCGTAGAGCTAGAGACCGTCATAAATGTGCCTGTGCCTAGGCTCAGGCTCACTCTGCGCCAATCGGAGCCAATTTCCGGGTTGGAGGCTTTGCTACGTAAGCTTAGAGAATCGAACCCAGGGGTCGCCACGAGGAGCGAATAGGGCGCTATAGTAGTAGGCGTTGCTTGGGTTTGACGCTTGCCCGCTTGATGCTAGAAGACGAGGTTATATTTTGAAGTCAGTCCATAAGAAGCAACCGAACTGTTTACACATAGACAACATCTACAAAATATTTTTAAATATTAAATCAGGTATTTTATAAATTTATGTATCTTTAACAGTGTTAACACAAAATTATAATAATAATAGAAATTTACGATTAACATTTACATTCATATATTTCTTACTTCTTCATTTTACGTTTTTTGGTTAATCAATATTTCAAATACATGGTTCATTAAGTAAAAATGTCTAGATACAATGTATTAGCAGCTTTTAATATGTATAAAATTAAGTAACATTTTAATTATTTTGCAGAATGGGAGAAAGATATAATATCCACAGTCAATTGGAGCATCTCCAATCCAAATATATTGGTACAGGTCATGCTGACACAACCAAATTTGAGTGGGTTGTAAATCAACACAGAGATTCCTGCAGTTCTTACATGGGTCATTATGATCTCTTAAATTTCTTTTCCATTGCTGAAAATGAAACAAAAGCTAGAGTACGTTTCAATCTTATGGAAAAAATGTTACAACCATGTGGTCCACCACCAGAAAAACCAGAGGATTAAAGTGTTTATATAAAATGTATATTTAAGACTTTATAATTAAGAAAAATATAATTATAAGTAATAATAAAAATTTCAATTTTACAATATCATATATTTAATATCATTCATCCTCTTCTTCCTTTTTTTTTCTTTTTAGCATTTTTTTAATTGATTTTACAAGGCATTGTTGAAGTACGGGGTAGACATTATCACTTGCTTTGTTTAAAACTTCCATATACTTATTTATACTATTTACATCTATACTTCCTACAAAGAAGAATTCTGAAATTTGATCATGCTGTGACAGCATTGCCTGCATTATGATTCCATGATTAACTGATTTACTTTTCTTTGCAGTTGTCAAGCAAAGTGATTCTTCTTTATCTGTTGGGTCTATTATAAATAAATCATCATGGACACCCTGGAAATATTTTTAAAATGTTTTATACAATTTTTCCAATAAAATTTAATTGTTAAATGGCAGTCATTAACTTACAGCAGTTATTGTTGTTACTATACCAAACATAGGTACACTCGCATTTGCCAATGCTAAACTTGCAGCCATAATAGCTGCACCTAAAGCAGATCCACCATTTTCCAGTACCAAAGCATAAACGTCCACTTGAAAATTTGGAAACTCGTTCTATAAATTAAAATTTTTTTTTTTATAAATATTAACTTCATTTTAATACAAATATTCTATATTTGTTACCCTGCACACTGCTGGTTCTAAAGCTCTTTGCATAATAAAACTATATTCTTTTTCCTCAGCATCTTGCTGGAAACCTTTTCTTTTAATACCGGCAAATGTGGCATACTTAAACTCACAGTACAATTGTCCTTGTGTGCTATAACTTGCTTGGTTTGGAATTTCTCTTGGATCAAATGCTGAGCATATAACTTTAGTCTGTCCCATTTCAATATAACATGAACCTTTGGCTTGACTGACAACTCCTAATTTG
>JAPYZP010003216.1:0-11913 GCA_030522985.1 Torymus sinensis | reverse complement strand
CAAGAAAAAACTTATGGCAGAGGTGTGCCTCAACATTTTTTTTTCGTCGTTTTTGTGACCGGATAAGGCGACATTTTCGGGGGAATTGCACATATGTGTAGTTCCGCTGTCACTCGCGGCGCGCATATGCATATGAGGCGCGCGCATATTTGCAGAACGAGTGCGCGGGAGGGTCGATGTATGGAGGGATGAAGTCCGCGCGCGTGCACACAGCGTCAGTGGGTATATGTGCACAAGCGGTTAACCAACTCGCCTCTTCAATTCCCTTCCTCCTCTTTTACATATATACATATACGCAAGCGCGCGCGCGCATGCCGAAACTTGCTGTTTTCTTTGGCGGCCATCTGTGTGGAGACGCGCTTTATATACCGCGGCCAACGCGAGCTTTTCAATTATTTCTTTTGCAGTTGATATTTTCGTCGTCGAGTGAGATGTTTTTTTTTCTTTTATTATAGGACGTATAGAATTGGATTTGATATTTCATTAAGCTCTGTAAGGGAAGTAATATAACAATGAGGGTTTAATTTAAAATCATTCTTGAAGCTTTAGAACTTATAACGTATGCAGCAGAGAAAATACTATAATTATTTTAAACAAACCTTTACTCCCATCCTAGGATATACCGCGGCATACTTGTCAAAGATTTACAATCTAGCCACTGGTGTAAATTTAGATAAAATTCTCTTTGCCCAGCGTTGTTTTCCAATCTGCAGCCATTCCCGCACTTTTCCTCCCTACGGTAGCGCGCGAGGACGAGATCGTTACTGAAGTTATATATTCTTCGACGCGGCGACCCGGGCAAGGCAAACAACGCTCTCTCGACCGCGCAGCTATAGTAGCCATAGCGCACTACTGCATCTCTCTTCCTCTCTGCGCGTGTGTATCCTGGACCTCGAGTTCGCGCGTATCAGGGACGAACGGAAGCCACTGCGGCGCGTCGACCGACGTACATATACATATATACACGCGCGGGATGCTGCGGGGGCGATGCGCACGGTTAGTTAGGGCCCGTGTTTGCCGAGCGAGTTACCCTAGCCCGGCTGGCGGAATTAAACGTTCGCCGGCGGCTCGTTAACGTCATGAATATGTACCCTCGACGAGTATAGCTCTCGCTGTTGCGCCCGCGCGCGTGAGAGAGAGAGAAAGCACGCCCCGCAGTGACGACGACGACGACTGCTCCCATCGGCAGGCCAGCAGCACAATGGCGCGAATCTGAAAAACAATTGGATTTGCGAGAACTGCTTTTTAAATTTTATTACGGCCAAGGCTACTGCGGAATGCATCGAGGAGTTTTATATATGCGCACGGTGTGCTATAGTGGAGGCGTTCGGAAACTATATACGTATATGGGAGTAGGGATGGAATGAGTTTGGCTTTCGCGCTTTTGAAAATATAAGGCGCGAGAGGTTCTTGGGATTGATGAAGCTCCAGTTCTATGCAGCTTGTATCCGAGGCCTTTTTATATAACTATAAATTTTGCCACGCTTGCTGCAGACTGTTCGATACTATATGGTTATAATCAAGATGAAATTTCTAGTAGCTTTATATAGATGTTGTGCTTTTTATGAGAGTCATTGTTACATTACCCGCACTTCAATTATCGAGTTAAATATTGGATATTGTTATTTTATCGTTATATCGGCCTCCATCGATAATATGTATTCAAAATTTCTAACAAACAATTTTTATTATATACTTAACAGAAATACTAATTATATTAGCAGTACGCCTATAACTATATGTTTTTCATGAAGAAATCCATTACAATCCTCGTCGGTCAATTAAAAATCACCGCACCGCGGCTCATCAATTACGCCATATTCTCCAGATCCCGCGCGCACGTCGCGCGACAGTAACCTTGCCCAACCCCATTGCCTCCGTCCTTTGAGCTATACATACCTCGACCGCAAAAGAGGGGTGACCTCGCGCATGAGAGAGAGAGGGCCGACATTCACCCACGCACATTTACCTATACCGCGAAAGAGCAAGCACGCGGCTGGCTTGCGAGCTTTCGCTGTCCACACATACTCTCTGTCTCTCTCTCTCTCTCTCTCTCTGTCTCTCTCTTGGCGCGTCATCAGCGACCGCCTGTTTGCTGGTTAATATTCATTGGTTTCGCTGGGGTCGCCTGCTGCTGCTGCTGCTGCTGCTGCGGACGCGAGGACACCGAGGATGATTTTCGACGGTTCGACGCCGCTTACACGCTCGATTTGATCCCCCTCTATATGAGCACTGCAGCAGCCATCGTATATATATAGACAGCATACACGCAAGTCCTACGCAGCATTGGATTCCTTTGCAGGATTATTGTCGAGTTGAGTTGAGCGAAGCGTTTTTTCATCGATTGTTAGTCATATTCGTTGCGAGATACGTGTCCCGATATAATTGAAGGACTATGTAGAAAATTATGCATGGATGTTATAGTTATCCATATAAACAAAGTTTCGAATCAACACCGGAAGCATCGAGAAAGCTTGAAAGTTATTATATATACAATATGGTAAAGCTGCGAGGAAATATGACTTGGCGAGATCGGGAAAGCAATAAAAAATGCAAATTACGATGTTCTATTCGTACATATAGTCGATCCCTTGCACCCAAGCATGATTCGGAAAGAGGGCAGAGATGAAGACAAAAAGTATAAAAAGCAATACAACTTGCATCGCATCAGCCACCGAACCACAACGACCATTCACGAGCAAAGCCAGAGAACTTCACGATTTAACTACGTCACCTGAACTTAAGTTTCACGCAACCATAGGCGACCTCGTTTTGGCGTACGCTTGATTAATAAAAGTATTGCTCTTCCATTGTTGTATTGCAAATTAACCTTCCCAGTGGGTATAAGCTGATAACGTGTATGAGAAACCAAACAGTCTCTTCCTGCACAAATCAAGGAGCGCGGAAGCGCTCCGAAGGCAAGTATAGAAAAAGCCTAAAGGAGCGATCCGTGCTATACATATACATTGAAATGGGTGTACGAAAAATTCAATGCGCTTTTATATATATAACAGTATACTACTGAAAAGAATTTCTAATTCTTATTAGAAAATAAATTATTTTATAATCAATATATGTACATTTTAATCAATGATGATCCAAGATAATTATTTCCAACTTAATATAGAAGTTTTCTTTCTATAAATCAATCACTAATACAACATACCTACGAATGAGCTTTCGAAAACTATTGAAGATATACAAATTATATTCGTATTATTACCTAACAAACATATATAAATATTATGTAGGTGTTTTCCGCATGCACTCTGAAACGATTAGTTTTTTGTCAGCTGTTTATTAACGTAAAAGTCCATCTCCCACTTTCGTCCCTAATTAGCAAGAACTTTATGTCACTGTAGCGTCGGACCACTCGAAATCCCGGCGATTTGAATAAGAAAGGAAGAAAAAACCATCACTTAACATAATTTAGGTACACGAGCTCGCACCATAGAATCGGACTCTCGAAGAATCCCGAGCTGCCGAAAGCAGCATCACCGCGTACCAAATCACAGTGTTTAGAAACCTCCTCTCGATCCCCGCCGCGCGTATTTATACACACTTACGCCAGCACAAAAGACACTATACATACGCGCCACTCGACTATCTATTTTCAAATCCATCATTAATTACCCGATAATCACGTATTTTCATTCCTCTCCCTCTCCCTCCTTCTCGCGCTTCTCCAGCAGCGAGGCAGTTGAACGCGTCGAGCCCGCGAGATGACGTGCGCATTAACGAGGCGAGGAAAGTTCATATCGAGGATCATCGGTAACGCGAGAGAGAGAGCATTGCGCAATTACACACCGTGTACGCACAGTCACACGTGCTCCTTCATTTATACACGTATAACACGCCACGCACCCACTTGAATTTCGTCACCCGAACGGCGGAGAACGCGCGCGGCCGCTCGGGATAATTGACGGGTTGCGCTCCGGCTCCCGAGTCGTCGTCGTCGTCTATATACATATAGATATATATGCGCCCGCGCGCGCAGCACATCACAAAGTGAGTTATTCGCTGGTCATTTCTATAAATAAGAGCTGGAGAAGCGATACCTGACTACCGGCGGAGCCGATGACTGCGCACTTTGCATTGTGCGCGTCCTCCCCAGAAAAGAGCGCGCGAACGATATATATATGATGGGTATCGTGCTGGACACGGGTGTGAGTCTGATGCGCGAAGGAAGTTCGCAGCAAGGACGTCTCGAATATAGCCCGAATATATATATGCAGCGCTTCTCGTCATCTTTTTGCTTGTCAATTTTCGGTGGCTTTGGCGCGGTTAATGGAACCGCCCGTGAATCATGGCTTATAGGGGGATATTATATTTGCCATAATAATATCCCCGAGTTATAACGGCTACACGACTTGGTTACGAATTTTTAAATTCATATTATATCTCGTTCAGAACTTCTTCATTCTCCATTTCACTATGACACTTTTTTAATCCATAAATTATATAAATCGCTAGAATAACATGTACGCGTATATAATATGCATCTCCACGTATAACATTGTAAGATTATGGCGTATATTTTTCTTGAGGGCGTCGCTTAGCCCAAGATTGTCCGTTGATGTGTTTTTAATGATACACTCGTGTATAATACGGGACCGCGCGCACAGTGCAAGCCGAGTATAGCCGATCGATGAGATTTCGATGACTTCACACCTGATCTATAATATTGATACTGAAAATATTGATATACCGCGGTCGCACGCGAGAGCGGACTTTTAATCTATATTGGAAATTATTTGCGTTGCCGCTCGTGTAATTTGGTATGCGACTGGTTTGTGAATCATCCTCGTGGTGGCGGTATAAGACTCAAAAGAATTGCGATGGTGAATATATATATATGACTCGAAGAATGTGATTACGTAGTAGTACTAAAATTTTCGAGATTTAGTTTCTATATACTGTAGAAAAAAAAATTATATAAATAAGGATTACTTACGTATAGCGATAACTATAATCAACAAAAGTGACTATGGTACTATTACTTTTACTTGGACGCATTAGTTCTGTAATAACCACCTTCGACAATATCCATTTCAAAACATTGTACGATCGCGGTACAAGGCACTGTTTTCTCAAGGAATTCCAGCCTCGTTAATCATCTCACCACATAATTATATATTCTTTATAATTGGGCAAATACTATTTATTATAATCTTTCCTTTCAATATTTAGCGTATTAAAACTTTCTCTTGAACAAAAAAATAAAACTGGTTGCTAATTCACTACTATAAATTAGCTTCCACGAACTTAAATTTATTATTTCACTAAATTAATTACTGATACCAAAAATAATAAGTTTATGCAAAACGAGCTAAAATGTTATGACATGATTGCTTTTTAGACTGATAGAATGTTACCCACTGTTATATATTGACAATAAAAACACTACTGGCACTCTAATAAAAACCAATGAGACGCAAGCCCATCCCGCGAGCTCTTTTTAAAAAAAATAATTCGCAGGCCATACTCGCTTTACCCCCTTTCGCATTGTCCCCGACGACGAACAGCATTCGAAAAGCAATGTTTGTTTACCTTATAATTTCATACAGAGGCGCATCATGCAGTAAGCGCATATATATAGAGTCACCCGCAATATTCTTTCATCCCTTGCCCTCTTTCTCTCGGTCTCTGGTAAATAGGCGGCAGAACGACAGTGGGTATATACTCTGAAAGCCCGCGTCCCGTATGCGTGCGTGCACACCATATATAGGCGGTAACAGGTCGTCATAACGCACTCGCCGTCGCGCACAAAGGCTCCCCCGACCTCCCCCCTAAGCAAATAAACATTTTAACGAACCAGTTACTTAACCGCTCGTGTCCGCCGTTCTCTCTGTCTCCCTCGTTTCTCTTTCTCTTTGCCGCGCTTACTCTGACCATTGGCTAGCGCGCGCGCGCTTTTTGCGGGGGAAACGGCGCGAGAAAAGTATATAAAAAGGACGAACCGGTATGTGACTCTTCAGCGTCGCAAGCCGGAAGCGCGCATAGAGTCGTGGCAAGCTGTGGAAATATATATAAGTATCGATATTGCTTGAGAGAAAGGACGAGGCGAATAAAGGAGCGAGCGAGTGTCGCTAATTTTCGAAGGGACTGCACGTTGCTGCCGCGCACTCGGAATATCCGAATGAAATATTCATGATGTTGTTACAGCTCTTTGCTTCGGGGCGAGCCGTTTCGCGAAGCCGCGACGACTGCGACAGGCCTGCGCGAGTGTTAGAATTACTTATTTTCTAATGACGAGCGGTAAACTGTCGTTTATCATTGTTGCCGCTTCGAATTATCGCGCTGATTTGAATGACAATCGGGATTCGGACACGAGACTCTTTGCCCTGTGGAGATGGAGGGAGGCTTTTTAGTTTAAGTTTGACTATATAGGCCAGTTTTTGGGATTACGAGGCGCAAGAAGGTCCAAGGCTTTTTAACGTAATGACTACTCATTTCTGAAACTATATGATTATAGGTCCTTTCTATATTATATAGTAATATATCTTGTTAAGTGAATTGATGTGAAATAGTATGTGGGATACATTATATAGATATACGTCAAGTACGTATTTTATCTGATATATCCATTTCTTAAATTGGAAATCCATCTAATAAAGTAACAGTATAAGTTATCAAGGCAAATTAGTATTTGGTATTTATTCTTTCGTCTGTTTCAGTTGACGCATTTTATGCGAGAGTAGAGATCGATCATTATGCCACGATAAAGGCATTTTTAATTGAGTCATATTATAATGACAATAATTATAGCAATTTTTAATTTTCTATATATGTTTTATGTTAAATAGAACATTAAAGACGATTCCATATAAAAGCATGCTTTATTAAAACATACAGAAATCTTAAAATTGCTATAGCCTTTACAATTTTTATCTCTGAATCAATTCAAAAATGCTTCTATATCGTATCGTAAAAAATATGAAATCTTCGCTCCCGAAGCATCAACTCAAAAACAATTACCGATCCTGGCCCTCACAAAAACGGATCACATCTGACTCACTAGTGAATCCCCGATTCGTATATAAATCTAACCACTCACCGATCGCTGCTTTCTTTTTAAATCTCGCCATATATTCATGTCGAAAAACCAACAAACGCCCTCTCCTAAGGCAGCCCAAAAAACTCTGTTCCATCATTCGAACGCCGTCGTCCACTCAACGCGTCGGTCCGCTGCTATTACACTACATATACGTACGCTATACTAGCTCAATCGCTGGCGCGTAGGCGTGTCAAAGCGATTACGCTGGTATGTTGCGCCTTGATTCTCAGAGGCAGTCAAAATCTCCCTCCCTCCATCCCTCCCCATACACATGTGTACGCGCAGGTATATATGCCTCTATACAATGCGTGGATGATACACCGAAAATATATACGAGTCCGAAAACGAGCGCGCGCTGGTCCCGGACCTGAAGACCCCTTTGTGCTCTTCGTCGACTCTCTCTCTCTCTCCCTCTCAATTAGCTCATCAGCTACCGAAAGGCTGCTGCTGCTGTGTGCGTGTACTCGCGCGCTGGCGTGAAAGCTTCTGGTGAGAGAGAGAGAGAGAAACGATGACGGCCCCGCGCAAAAAGAGTGGAACAAAAAAGAGAAGGCAGAATGGCGGGGCCGTATTAGGTCGAAAAAAGAAGAATTTGCGGGAGAGAGAGAGAGAGAGAGCGAGAGAAGTGCAAAAAACAAACAAGAAACGAATGTGCGCTCGCTCGCTCTCGAAACGGCTTAATTAATTCGGATTTATCCCGCGGCATGACGGCTGGGATTTTAATTCAATTCTCGCTCTTTTGTGCTCTTTTCCTTAGCGCGCGTGCACGTCATGATCTTCCTATTTTCCTCCTTACAATCGCGCTCGCGCTCACCTAGCGCGCCTATATATATACATAGCAGAGTTTGCCTTCGTGCTCGATTAACCGTGATTATTCTCTTTCTCGGCGGCATTATGGTGTGCGCGGTACGTACATACACGCGCGTGTACAATAATCAGCCGCGTGCGCGCGCACAGCGCGGGGTCGCCTAACGACTGAATTATGTTCCCTTCCGCGCACGGCCGGTGTACATCAAGTGTATATATGTATATCTATATATCGTACGCATACAGCAACTTTGCGCGGGATGAGTCGAACTTCTTGTCGTATAGAGCACATTGTGTTGGGATTTGTTTGATAGCGTCATTGTGTGCGTACGGGATCGGACATTTTCATGTTCATCCGCAGCTTACTATATATAGTATATATCTGCGCGACTGACCGTTAGGATGTATTCACAGTTTTTTGTGCAGGCGCGGAGAGATTTTTCTCGTGTTATTTGGATGTGCGCGCAGACGTAGCTGTCAATCAGAGAAAAGTTTTAATAGGAATTCCTGATATATCTATTAGCCAATCCTCTGCAGCACTGTTAATTACCTTAACTTTTAACGAAGAACATTTGAATCTATAATATTTATAAAAATATAAGTAATTTAAGGATAGAAAAACATCTCTCCTATTAAAGTGTTGGTTAAAGCAACACTTCAATTTATAATTATAGCATAAATTATATTATATCCACAAGATTTCTTAATGTAAATTAATTTAAAATAAAATTATAGCATTTTACGCATAGTGCATCAAAAAATACATCTATAATTTTTCATGGCTCTAATTGTATTCAATTCTATACAAATTTGCTCGGCATAAAAAAAACATACTCACTTAAAATGAATCAGTGCAGAATTCCGTTGAAATTCAATTATATGTATTCCAAATAAACTGATTCTCAGTGAAATTATGACTGGTCCTATGTTAAAAAAAAATGATGGATTTGTTACGATATCAATTTATTTGTGATTTGGTTGGTGGAAATAATGGGTATATCTATAGGTTACAAAAACATAATCAACTAAAATTACTTGATATGAAACGCAGCCGCCTTTCAAAAAACCGTCTCGAAATCAATCACTTACTAACGGCTGGCAGTAATGGAAATTACGCGAAAATCTATAAACATCACACAGAGTATGATTATTCGCTGCTGTATCCCCGACAAATCGCGTATAATAACACGCTCGTTCGCTACCGCGCGGAGCATAAGGACCGAGGTTAACAGTTATCCCTCTTGCACATATGTATGTGTACGCGGTAGCCGCCGCCGCTGCCGTCGGCGCGTTGCGTTCGGCTCTTAAGTGGCCGGCCCAATGAATATATTGCATCCTCCTCAAATAAAACGTTGAGTTACTACCGTTTGACGTGAGCGAGTGGAGACGGGCCGCGATGCGCTTCTCTCCACTCTCTCGTCCTCACTCGAGTCAGGTGGTTGGCGTTCTCGTTTCTGCGTCCGTCCGTTTCTCCCCCCACCTCACTCTCTCCTCGAGTCACACCTTGCAGGAAACGCACTTCGGACTTAATTGCCGCGAGGCGCGAGCGAAAACGCTATATGTGTGAGACGTTCCCGACAGGACGCGCTGTGTCCTTGAGGAGAAGTCGAATGCGGAGAACCAGCTATGCGTCGGAGATTAAGGGCATGTGAGGTGTGTCGAAGGAATCGCATATTTGGGAAATTTCGAATATGATGTCGTGCTCTTTTCTGTTCGGTGAAACGGTGAATGCTCATGCAAAATAGTCATAATGAAAAGTATTATGTAGAAAACAGTATTCAACATTTATTGTTCAATGATTTCTTATTCGCAAATTTAAATACCTCTATTGTAGATGACGAACATACAAAATTATTATCATGCTTTGCTGTCAGTTAAATTCTATAATTTTAAAATTATTATAACTTCGAGTCGAATAAATTTCCAGAAATAAAAAAACCGCTGCTAATTCATTGGCACTTTTCACATTGAAAAATATTAAAAAATCTTTTTTTCTATCTTTCGATTGATTTTGTTACTAAAAAAAATTACTACTATTCCCTTTCGAATGCTACCCATCTAAAAAAGGCTAAAAAAATTTATCCTCAAATATCTTTGAAATTTATATAGACCAATCATTTTGCCCAAAGAACTGTCTCGATTGGTATACAAAATCTAACTCTATAAAGAATTTCAAATCGATTAAGCCAATTTTACTCTAGTTATGCAACGACCAACAAAATCACTTTTTTTTATAAATTAATTTTTTTCAGAAAAAATAATGAATAAAAAAACATAAAAATTTAGCAAGTTATAGTACTCAATATATATTCTTTATAACTAAAAAAATATTCATGTCAATATCTTTTGTTATTTTGAAATATAACCTATATTTACAAAAAATTACGTTTTCATCAATAACTTATGATGAAATATAGCTCTCCACTTTTCCTTTTTTTTAAATTAAAGAGAAGTTTATCCTATATACAGCGAATTTAAAATATATAAACAATACTTGTTCTAAATATTTAAAAAATTAAAAATAAAAATTTTGAAAATTCAAAAATCGCAATAAAGAAAAAAAAGTGAATTTTACAAAAATAGAATATTGACCCAAATTGTTGAAGCAAAATCTAAAAAAATGAATACCTTTTTGGTTAAAATCGGTCGAGTATATCATGAGATACCAGCGTATACATGCACACACACTCACACATACACACACACACACACACACACACACACACACACACACACACACACGACACACACGCGCGCACCCACCCCCACGCACACGCACATGCAAACCGACACACATCCATACGGACATTTTATAAAAAAATTTATAAAAATAGTATTTTTGGATTCCAAATTTGCTGAACAACGTACCTAACGCATTTTCTCAAAAACTCTTTTTTTACTATCACAAAGCTTCCTCTAGGAGGAAGCAAAATGCATAAGTTTATGTGCAGGAAAATTTAGACTTTGTAAATTATAATTAAATGTATTTGCATAAGTTTTGAAATCGTGTAATTCAAATATGAATTTTAATATTATTGAGAAGGATTAATACCAGAAAGTTATATTGCAACCCTTTCAACAAAAAGCAAGACCTGCAATTGACGAACCTAAGATAATCGACACGCACAACGCGATACGAGATCTTCCCCTTACAGAAACCGAGTAAACTCGTCTCCGGCTAATTTGCTCTCGTACTGCGCGCGATTCATCTTCCCCTCTCTTCTTATCGAACTACCCCCCGCACATATATACACGCTAAGATCCAGTATACGAATTTCCGCGAAAATCGCCGGGAGCGCTGAGCGCGCAGGGAAAAAGAGGAGCGAAGGGATGAGCAAGTGCGGCGGTGTTGTTTGCCGGCGGCACCTCGAGAGCGCCGCGTTGAATCACGGCCAGGACGCGCGGCTTGAAGGAGAGGAAAGGGAGCACACGCGAAAGAGAGAGAGAGAGACGAAGGAAACAAATAAAGGGTTATTGTATTTGCGCCGGGGCTTTCGAGAGCGCCGAAGCTTTTCTCATCTTTCCGGATAAGGGCGTTGATTTGTCGGCGCGGCTCTCGCGGACACGTGCGATCTTGTCAATCGAGAGAGCAGCGCGTGCACGGCACCAGCGCCCGCGGTTGATTCATCTGTAGATAAGTGTACGCGGCCGCTAGCGCTATACACATATGTTGTTCCCATGCGCCTATGTATAAGTAGCTTATAGAACGCATGTAGGTGGTTTTGGGGAATGAAAGGATTTTTGGCGCTGTGGTGTGATGTGTCCTGGGATGAAAATTATGGCTACGGTTGTGATTTTTCATGTGACTATCTGTTATGCTTATAAGGAAGAAAAGAATTTTATTTACGCAAGTAATTCTTATAGACAAATGATTAGTTTAACATTGGCATTAATAATGTTTTTATAGCTTTATTCATATTTTTGGTGTATATATGATAATATATATATATATATATAATCGTTGATAGTTTAGTTTAGAATAAACGATACTGACATTTTGCAACGGGAATAATGTATAAATGTGCGGCTTATAGTAACGATAGAGTAGT
>JAPYZP010003215.1:0-16168 GCA_030522985.1 Torymus sinensis | reverse complement strand
TAATGGGGCGGAGGGACGGGGGGAAGCGCCGCGCGTTTTGAATGGTATTGCTGGAGAGAGATATGGGGGATTTTGGTTCAGTTTTAAAGGCTGTTTGGGGAGATTAGAGTGGGGAATGCTGGATGCAATTATTTTTAGTAAATGAAATTGATTTCACAAATATATTTAGATAACAGTGTTTTAAAAACATCTTCGTGAATTGGAATTGTCCAGTTAATTAATCACATTACTACTCGAAACTTTATTTTATAATACGAAGTCAATTTGAAACTACAATAAATATCGTATGGTAATAATAAATCGAATGAATCGACATAATAAAAAGACATCAACACCGTAATCCGTCCGCGCCGCGGCCGCGATATCGCATAACCCTCCGTAAACGCGCGGTTACTCAACTGCGTAACTTTCTACAAACGACGTATAGGAGTAGGTAGTAGTCGCTCGTAAACCGGCTAAACTCGCGTCTATATAGCGCTCGGGAAAAGCGCCTAAAGCATCCCTGAAAATTCCATTATCTCGCGTCGAAATTTATATTTAGGAGTGCGCGCGTGTGCGAATTGTTTTTTATATCGCACGGGTGGATTTCTGGTCGAGCTGCTTGGGTCCCTTTTTTATACGTATATATGAGATGCTCGCATTTTCGGGGAATCGTAAAAAGCAAGGTTATACGGGGGAGTGATAAAAAATTTTGTGCGATTGATGCGTTGGGGTTTGCATGGCAATGAGATGAGGATTTGATATTGAACTTCGTTTTGATATTTTTTTATTTTTTGGATACAAGTAATGTACTTATTGCGAAGAATTTTTCGAAAAATTACTATATTAAAGTGGTTAAAATTACTTTTCAAATTTCAACTGACCATCATCGTCCGTTGAATTCAGTCTTCAAATTACCGCATGCACGCAAACAATGTTTTCCGCATTCCTTTCCCGATTTTCCAGTCCATAACCTCTCCCTCATCTCCCTAAAATCCCTCCTGCAAAAGAAAAAAAACGCACCACACGCGCCTCTCTCGCGATTAATCTCTCGCACTTATCGTCGCTCGCATCTAAGACGCTCGCTCCTTCCGTCTTCCTCTCTCCCTCTCTCTACCTCTCCCAAGGAATAAACAACACACGGGGACGCACGCGCACAAAAGCTCAGGGAGCCGGCGTTGCCGCTCGCCGCCGCCAGATTAGAGGCTGCCAAATGAATTAAAAGGCAATTTTAATCAAAAGCGGAGTGCCGCCCGGCGAGAGATTACCCCCGATAATAACCGCGCCCTCTCTCTCCACTCGTATATTACTTTTGCGCGGATCGATTTCGCGCCCCGGCTAATCGAATATTCGGAGCTGAGCAGGAGGTGGGGGGAGAGAGCGGAGATGGTAATGATCGCCGTTCGCAGAAGGGAGAGGAATAATATCGTTGTCTCGCGCGCGCGCGATCGCGAGAGGGAAAGAGCGAGCGTAAGTGGCCAATTACGGGGGGCGTCTTATATAGGACGGCCCGCCGAGAGGTGGAGGCGAGATGGGAGCGAGGTGGAGGTGAGAGAGAGAGAGCGGCGGCGCTTTTGACGTTCGTCGGAGTTCCTCGGTGACACGGGCCCTTGTCGCCCAAGCCTCGCGATAAGTGAGAGAAAAATTTTACTTGCTCCGAATCAGTTGTGATGCGTGAAAACTGTACTCTCTTAGCTTGTATCTTGAAGCTGTGATGTGTAATAACATAATTATAAGAATAAGCCTTGTATTTATGCTGTATAACGATAATATTTTCCTGGTAATGATGATTACACGCGCCAACGAAAATCGTTAATCCGAATCGACCTTTAAACCTCGATCTAAAAAAATCCAACTCCTTTTAGCTCGCCATAAACGTCTCCCTAAAAAGGACTAATGAAACACCACATATAAAAAGTCCTAATTCCCCCGTCACACCGGCCTCCACTAATAATTCTCACTCACGCAATTCGTAACCTCCAAACATCCCCCTCTAGCCGAAAAAAAGAGAATCCGGAAAATTAAAACGTCAGGCCCACAAAGCGCTCGCCTAATTAGATAATCACCGCCGTGTCATTCTCTTGGTCGAGCATACAGCTTTCTCAAGACGCGAGTACATATAGCCGGTCGTCGCTCCCGCGTCCAATCAATCGCCGATAAATCAAGTGCGGCCGCCAGTCACTTTTCTCGAGAGGAGAGAGTGATGCGCGGGCCTTTGATCCTCGCCGGGCTTTTCCGTCATGCGCGTCGGCGGCAGCCGCGCGGAAGGGATCGGAAGCGATCGGTAGCGGCTATATGGGATGATCGTGTGAGCGTAAGTGGTGGTGATTTTGATCTGGTTTGTATGTTGAGCACTTATAGGTCGTGTTGACGATTTTGTCGTTGGGGTTTTCCGTAGTTTTCAATTCATAATAGAAAATGTCAGTAAGAATTAATGCAAAAATATTTATTTATTTGTAAGAGGCAACAATGTTATCTTGAATTATAAATCTTTAATTTTTCTTATATTATATTCACGTAATAATCGAGCTTTAAATTATATGCATAGAGCAACAATTTTCATTTCCATAGCACCATTACGCGTTTGTATACAGTGCTGAGCTCCACTCCCTCTTTTTTCAACACACACGCTCACACGCTTGCATATCGTGTTACACGGTCAAAAATAGACCGTAGCTCAATAAACGCTAAGTCAATCAATTAATCTCTCTCTCTCTACCGCGCTTTTTCGCGATCGCAATCGACGCGCATCGCTCGCTCTCAGCGCGATAAATTCAATTAGTTATTAATGGGAGCTGCCATTAACGGAGCGCGCGCGACGCAAAAGGGAGAAAACGCGCGCTCGGCGAAGGAACTCTCGGGTCCCGTTAAACGCCGTGTGTGTGCGCGCGCGCCTGCGCATCAGAATCCGTACGTATATACTCGCGGTTAATTATATCGCTCGCTCGCCGCAGAGCGCGGGTGCGCTCTCTTCTATGCGTGTAATTATCGGATGGTTCCCATAGACGCGGCGCTCGCTCGATTCGTTTTGCAGTGTGAGAAATATTTGAACTGCCCTGTGGCTGCTGTCGTCGTTTCTTTTCGACTGACGGTAAAAGCTGGGGCCTCTTTCCTCTTTATTTATGATTCAATGGATAATTAGCAAAGTGCTTGTAGATGTAGTTGCATGTGTGAGAACGCGAGGATATTCGTGTTTTTACCCTCGCTCAATTTGTACCCTAATTTATGCATTTACCCGAATATTACAAATTCAACCGTAATACTGACGATTCCTAGGCAGAATGAAGACATAAGTTTCGCACATTATTGGCGCCATTATAACCGAATTCGCATGTTATTAATTAAGAATTCCGGCGTAGCCGGCGCGCGCCCGATGGAGTTTGCCCGAAATTTATGACCCGCTCGAAAATAGAAAACTACCCGCGCGGTTGCGACCATACAATGTTTCGCTTGATTTCCAAATTCAGAAATCATCGCGGTACCGTCATAAAATAATTTACGCAACGCGCATAAATTCCAGGACGATTCGTGTATTATATAGCCGCATGCGCTTGCGCGCGCAAACATCAAGTGCATCCCGATGGCGCGGCCGAATTTCGTGAAATCTTCTTAAAAGAGGAAAGAGCGTGCATATTTGCATAACGCGGCGGCACACATTTGTTTTCGTATTTATTAAGAATCAGATAACTCGCGGCCCGAGAGAAAGAAATCAGGTATATAAGAGAGAGAGAGGGAGAGGAGGATTCTCACGGCGCACGGCGGCGGTCATAACATAACTCACGCGGAACATCTATATTAATATGGGAAAAAGGAGCCGGGAGAGCTAGATTAAGTCCTCCGCCGCCGCTCGTCGTCGACAATGTTTATTTTTCCCCCCTTGGTGAACTTTTTGATGTCCCTCTTCGAGAGAGAGAGAGGAAGCCGGTTTTACAGGCATTTCGGGGGACATTCGACCGTTTTCGACGTGCGCTCGTAGGAGGAACCACTTGAATTTAACGAGAGAGTGAGAAGGAGAGAGGGGGGAGCAAATGGGCCACCCTGCTGACTGCTCCCCCCTTTTATACATCACGGCTCTCTCCTTTCTCGACTTTTGATATCGCGTTGACCCTCCGCGCACTTTCTTCCCGAATTTTTCCATTCTCTCTCTCTCACTCACTCTCTCTCTCGCGGAAGGCCATGAATTAAAGATTTTTCGACTTTTATCGCCGTATTTTCAGTCCCTTTGACAGAGGACCTTCATGTAGATTCAGAAGGAGAGACGGAGAAAGAGAGACCCGCTGGCGTCTTCACGCGTGCGCGCGGTTGTCGAACCCTTCGGCTACGCGTAAGGCTCTAAAACGAGACTGGCGTCGGGGATAATAAAGTTAATGAAAGGTTAAAGCTGGACGTTTACTAATTAAGGAGAGGAATGTTCCGGTGGTGATGGTAATGGTGCCGAGGCTGAATATAAAGCTATTAAGCGTTTTTGCTTGATATGGAGTTGTTAGTTTTTTTTAGTGGGTATCAAATGTTTAAAGGAACTTTATCAACGGTATTTCGTATCATTATTATGAAGTAAATGCGCATAATGAAATTTCTCGACTCGACTTCTCAAAAAGAACATTATACGAGAATCATAAACCTCAATAACTTCCCCAAAACCCGCAAAAACCACATTCCACCGTTCCGAAAAATTTCATAACACCTGCGCACTCTTGTCCCCGCGAAAAAAGAAGCACCACCCGACAATACCCTCAGCACTCCGTACAGAATCAATCTCTCTCTCTCTCTCTCTCTGGCAGTGCGTGCGCTAAGTGGCAAAGTACACACAGGCCGTCGTCTCCGCGAGTCCCATTCATTAGCACCCGCCGGTCTCAAAGGCGCGACGCGAGACGCGCGCGAGGCGACGTTTGTCTGTGTGTGCGTGGGGCCGTAAAAACCCGTCGGAGGCTGCGCCTGCGCCTCTTCTCGGAAACAGGCAGCAGCTAGCTCTCTCTCTCACCGTCGAGCGTGTATAGTTTCCTCGAAGTTGGAAGACTTGCCGTGTATAGGGGAATAGTCCTAAGCGAGACCGTAATAGTATGTTCTGAATTTCGCGTAGGTGAATGGTAGGATTTAGCAAGGAAAATAGTTGTCGAGATAGTTTTTACTTGGAACGTTTACTTAGTTATACAATCGGTAACCCCCAGAGATAAAACTAATGCGAAGGATTTTTGGAGGATTAATTTGGTGCTGTTTAGATCAATCTGAATCATTTCAAATATTTGGGGTTTTTATTAAATATTTCCTTTTTTTTCTAATTTCAGAAAAAATAACAACACAGTCAGAAGATTTTAGTATGAAGCTGTACATCTTCGCGGAGGAGAGCAAACGGTACATTTGCTTCAACAAACGGTGGAAAATCATAGGCTTGGTAAGTATCATTTTACGATGACGTTAAATTTCTTGACAAACATCGAAATCAAACATCGAAATTCTTTCTTTAAGATGCGTCTAAATATAACTTGACCTTCACTTCTCCTGTACATGCCTTGAATAATATTGTCGATTAGTCAATTGCCGACTAAATTTGTTTCTTCATCAACAACTCTAATTAATTATTAATCTTCATGTTATCTCATAATACTTATAAACCCTTTCAGTCATAAATCAACGATTAAAAAGTAATATTTTAAGATTGAATTTATTCAAATAATACTCTTCCATTAAACCTGATAATCTGAACTTACTTATAATGCAGCTTATGACTGTAGAGATGAACGAACCTCTAATTGACCGAAACCTCACCTCTGTGCCTCCTTTGCTTTCTGCCTGCAGCCGAAGAAGAAGCGCGACCATCCTGCCATGAAGGAGCGCTGCCAGTTCTACGAGATTTACAACGGCAGGTACCTGAGGTACCGCTCGGTGGTGGACCCGAAGCGCTACATCGGTTTCAACAAGATCGGCAAGCCGATAACGTCGCTGCGCAGCCGCGAGGAGTGCTACAACTTCCTCAAGCTCAACCCGTACGCCGTGGTGGAGCATCACAACAGCATCGTCTCCTCGAACAAAGGTGGCATGAAGCCTCAGCAGCAGCAGCATCAGCAGCAGCATCGACCACGACCTCTGTCGTCATCCTCGTCAACGGAGCTGCGCAACTCGCAGCGAAAGTTCTACGCCAGCGGTCCGCGCGCCTCGAAGAATCTGCTGGTGTCGGAGAGCCCGAGCCTCGCCAAGCTCGCACCCCATCAGCCCCAGCAGCAGCAGCAGCAACTGCGCCATCGTCACCGGCACGCGAACGGCCAGTGGAACCCGATGTCGACGAGGAGACGACACCACGGAGGCAGTAGCAGTAGTAGCAGCAGCAGCAGTAGTAGCCTCCTCGTCGAGGCGAGCAAGTATTGAGCCCGCGAGCTCGTCGATCAAGACTGCCTCACACGTGAGACCCACGAGACTCTCCACGATGAATACGAAGTTGACGACGAAGATGATGATGATGACGATGATGACGATGATAATCATGATAATGATGATGATCGAAGAGGACGACGACGACGACGACGACGACGAGGATGACGATGATGATGAGCAGCGTCGCGCGCACCATGTATTACCCCACCGGCAGATTGTGTCGTCGCCGGCATCCTCCCGAGCAGAATTCGAGAGCGGGGAAGTAGTAGGCGAACTTCCGTTGTCGTGTTTTACGCGCGTGTGTGCGTGTGTGTGTTCGATCTATAATAGGTATTAGCCCGTTAAAAAGAAAAAAAAAATAAACAAAGAAGTAATAAAACGACGCGCGGGGGCTATAATAATAATTGTATACAATGTAGAAGCTCCTCCGCGCGAGTCAACACCAATTTTTCAAATCGAGAGAATATGCGCGCGTGTGTGTGCGTGTATGTGTGTGTGCGTGTGTGTGTATGTGTGTGCTGTATCCCATAAACGCGCGCGCGTGTTTTTGCCTTTCGTCATGTGTTCATCAACTTGGTGATATATCGCTTACTTAGATGACTATATATTATATTGTATATGACCAGTGAGACTCGACCGAAGGAGAACGAGCGTGCCAAGTTGACAACGCGTTCCTTCTGCTTTGGGCTCTAGCATTTGTGGATGTGACAATCGTATGAAATATTTAGACAGAAACATGAATCAGCCATTAATGGACGTGGGTACAGCCGGAAAAATAGTCCTCGCGGTTCGTCGGCTTTAAGGCAGGGGATGATGAAGAATCCTCTCGAAAGAATTTACACCGTAATTATATACATACGAATATGTCCTATTGAATCAAAATAATATCTATTTATTTGCATTGCCATCCTCTGAGTGCCGCGAATTGCCGAGGACGCGAATGGTTTTTCCGAGTGTGGCCACAATTTGGCTGGTGTACGCAGCATAAGAAACGAATATTCTTGACAATAAGGTTTCATATACTGGCTGCAGTAGTCAAATATTTTCATAAATAAATCTTTCATCGATGTTGTCTTAAATAAAAGAAGTAAAATAACAAAAAATACAAACACCAAGATTGATGAATACTCGTTATCATTTTCCGGGGGACGGGGGGGAATGAAACTCAGTGCTGAACACGCTGATTGAATTGTAATAACGGCCAGTAAATGGACCAACGGACATTATATTGTAGCCGATCTTGAATTTCTGCTCGGGTCCGCGCACTTCCACGACTTCATTCCGTTCGTTTTTAAAATCGAAACACAAGGACACACATATACGATAAACACACAAACATTGCTGCTGAGTATTTCTTTTGTATAATTATATTATATGTTCCAACGAGAGAAAGCGCGCGCTATATATATTTATTGTAACCATTTATTTATGATATTTCGTATTTGGCATCGTCGTAAGTGTCGTTTGTCCACACACATTACACACGAGTCACAACACACATGTGCGAGGTATATATTAACGCATATGCCGTTTTTCATTTCCATTGAGGGATGCGAGAGAAAGAGAGGAAACGTCGCGATTGATTGGAACGGAGTCTTTATTATTAATTAATTATAATATAATTACGAGTTGTACACCTCGAGACAGCAATAAGGTTCAAACGCGTGTTCTCAACGGTAGAGAACCCAACACACGTGCGCCCCATCGAGGAAAAGTCGTATTACTTATATGCAATGTATTTATGTAACTTAAAATACTCTACTACTTATGTTTAGCGTGTAGACGACCATTAAACTATTCTGTTTATAATTATATAATTGTAAATACGAGGAGAGCCTTACATTTATCCATAATAATTGAATACGAAGTATTGTAAATAAGTGATTATTACACGCAGTTTTTCGAGAAACTCCAGATACCCCGCCCACACATTTACACTGTACTTGCCTCATTTTTTCCGGAAAAGAAAAAGAAAATCCCGTCGATGATAATAATATTGTAATCGCGAAAGTGAACAAAACACCAAATAAACTTGCAAATACTCAGAGATGCAAGGCCTGTACCATACCATTTAAATCTTTTTTACGTATTTTTAAATATAATTTTTAATTGATCTTCATTTTAAATGTACCTGACTAAAAAATTTAGTTTACTCCCTTAGCCTTAATTATAATACTTGCCGTTGGGATGCTACTACGCTCCCAACACACGCAGTCATGAGTATTGAGGCGCACAATTTTTGCGCATCAAGCTTCATGACCGTAAAATTCGTAAGTATGAATATCTATTTTTCTTTACTCTTTATCCTCTTCAATACAATTTTAACGAAAGATAAAAAAAAATTAAAAAAAAAAACGTCATTCATCGCGAAGGTTGTTTCTCTGAGTATGCTTGCGAGACCTCGAAAGGATTCCACGCTCCGATTGCGCGCTTGCACCCCAATAAAGCGCTGCGCGATCAGCAAACAATAAAAGCAAAATAAAAGTATAAACAGAAAAAAAGGCGTCGATGCGCGCCTGCGAGCGTGCGCGAAACGCGCCGCGCTGTGTACTAATAATTTTTTCCCGCCTCACAAGTAGGGCTCACGCGCCGCGCAAAAGTATAAAAAAAAAGTTGAAGAAAAAAAAAAGAGGTGGAAAAACTCGCTCGCTGTGCTATTACGCCGCCTAAAAAAGTTGTAGAGTATGAGTGTCGTCCAGTTGTTTGTATGCGTGTGCCTGATATATATGCTGCCGACAATTTTTTTCGGGACTATAAAATTGCGTCTATGCGACAATGCGATCGGTATGGAGCGCGAGCTCTTCATTCGAGTCGCGGAACGACGAGCGACCAAAGAGCTACACGAGGTGGAGTCACTGGGAAACGAAAATGGGCGGTTTGTTCGTGCTGCTCAAGTCGCTTGTGAGTCGACCTAAATATTGAATCTTGCATGACTTCAGCAATCGGGCTGCTAAGATAATGAGAAGAATAATCAAACTAATGAATCATAAGTAATTTTTTATATAAGAATTTTGAGGATTTGGACAGCACGATCGAATCTCGGTTTCATTGCGGCGTTGGTGTCAGAGCAATATTTCATTAATCGTCTTAAAGGTATATCTCAGCGATGGCTACATTTCATTCATGACATTAGAATCACAGACGTCGCTCGTGCCGATCGATCGAATGAGGGGTGCGCGCGCGCCCGTTCGAACAAAGTATAATGTTTAACGCAAAACTGAATGTGTATGCGAGTGTCGTTTTTTTGTGTGCGCATGTATTAAACGTGCCGATAGACGCGTGCGAGTGCGTGTAATATATTACATTACCGATAAAATGAACTTAATCCTTAGGACGCTAATTGCAGACTGTATTACTAGGTTAGGTACACGATATAACGTGGCGGTGACTCGCTAGACCTAAGAAACGCACCACGATGACCGACTTGATTAACAAAAGATTTCTCGAATCGCAAAGTCACACAACGTGTCGCTTGAGACAGGGGAGAGAAAGAGAGAAAGAGAAGAGAGAGAGAGAGAGAGAGAGAGAGAAGGAAAGAGTTTCTATCCGGCTTTTCTCGCGGGGTTTCAGGTGCGCGCGCATCCCTTGCACGGATTTTCATTGGCCATCGCGCGCAGTCTGACCCCCCGCGATCGAATTGCCTTAAAAACCAGGGAGAGAGAGAACGACGCGTTTTTCGTCGGAGAATAAAAAAGAAAGAAAGAGAGACAGACCAACGGGAATCCGTACAACGGGCGCGTGCGCGCTAGGGACGCGCGCACACCTTCATCGTGGGTTTCTTAATCTCGCAAGGTCACCGCCTAAAGGAGCGCCTACCCTTTTCTCGAGAGAAATAAATGAGTAAGACGATGCGACAAAAAGACGACGACGACGATGATGATGATGATGATGACGATGATTATGATGGAAGAAAATTATTATACATGAAGAATCGCTCCCTAGGTAGCTTATTTATTGAAATCATGTTTAGGTACTACGAAAGCCGAGACTTTACCCGAGAGACATCCTTCCTTTATCCTTGTACGTACGATGAAGATGAAAAAAAAGAGAAAATAAGAAGTGAAGAAAGAAAAAACAAATCTTAATGTACTGCTCTCTGTCCTTTTATTATTTCTTTCTCTCTCCCACAACAGTCAGTATATATATAGACGTCAGTCGGTTCTCATTGTACATTATTGTTATGTTTAAAACTATAGTAATACGCGACTCTTTTTCATTGACATATTATATATAGAGCATTCAAAGCACGATTGAGAGAAGGCACACATGCCGTGTAGAGATTTTTTAAAACGAGCAAAATGAGAAACATTCGACTAATGTATTTACACTAGATCGTAGTAGCAAAACAAAACAAAGAAACAAGTCTTGAAGTCTGATTGTTAACGAATAAAAAAAGTAATAATGAGTAACAATGCTAATCAAAATTTTCTACTTTAACGTTTTAGAAAGAGAGATATGTGTATTGAGAAAATCTTGTTCGTGCTTCGAGTGTATGCATATTGAATCTTTTTTATTTTTATATTAAATTAATTTTTTTATTTGAACCACACGACGCTTCCGTTATATGCAAGCCGGTGGCCTACGCGCACAATTAAAAAAAAAATAAAACTATATGAAGAAAAATAAAATAAAGTACGAAAACGACGAAAGATCACAATGTCAGAGTCCAAGCCGATTCCTTAGGACGGTCGTTGAAAAAAAATTTTTTATAAAAATAAACGAAACAAACCTTATAGCTTAAAAACTGTGTGAATCCTAGTTGTTTTATCTTCCAGTTCCCTAGTTAACTACTATATATATCAGAGAGTCAGACATCAAAATAAACATGGGCACTTGAATTGGTGAGCGATATTTTCGTCAACAGTCACAAACTGGCGTTACATTCTTTTTCATTCAACGTGCAACCTCTTTACATTCTGATGAAAGCTTCATTTTGTGGCCAATTATTGATTTGTTCTGCTGGACATGTCCATTGCTCACACAAAGTTTATGGTAATGTAACTGTCATCTGCTTATAATATTCAAACTATTAGGTACATTAATTTTACAGGTCCAGTTGAATTCTTCAATAAATGGCCATCACAAGAAAAAAAACACGCTTACTTACTTAATAAATCTTGAAAATTTGATCTTATTACCTACACTGCTTTTGTTAACTTGACCTAGAACCTTTTTAAGATCCTGAACCTTGATACGCCAGGTTCCAGAACCTAGAACTCGAATAAATTTCCAAACACAAATCTGTTACCACGCTTTCATCCTCCAACTACAATATATCTGATAATACTCAAACTATCTAAAACGGCCACTATCTATATATCTCTCTTTTAGCGCTCGTTTACCGTGAGATGCGACATGAGACGATGATACGGCCAGAGAGTGCGCGCAGAAAGCCCCGGGTGTGCGATCCATTGTTTGATCTGTATAAAAGCAAAAAGAAATTATCGTTGATGAAGACTAAACGAGGCAAAGGAGAAAGATGAATGGAAAGTGTAGTAAATCCTGTCGGAACAATCGACGTTGGGAGAGCGGAGGGCAGAATCGAAACTCGTGTTCCTATCGATGCGTGCCGAAAAGTCCTGATATTTCTATGAACAATGTCCATACACTGCATCCTAAGTTCTATAAGCTAGATAACTTCGACACTTGCTAACTGAAGTATATTTTTTGAATTGTAAAAAAACGTATTTTCACAATTTCACGCGTAGACTTTCTTTTATCTATACCTATATATATATATATATATATATATATATATATATATTGAATGGATACGGATTTTAAGATGAAACATCGAGAGGAACATGACGACGTTTAGAATGAACCTGATGAATTACGCGTAACTGCAAAATCACGCGATGCTAAAAGAAACCTAAAATATACTAATATTCAGCTGAACATTGAAGCAGAACGGAAGAGCGATTGCGAAGGAGTTAAAGAAACGTAAGAACGACGCTTATAATTTAATAACAGAAAACTACTAATATAACTTGTAATGTAATTGTATTGTAATACGGTATTGTAACGCCACCTCTAAAAGTTAATCTACTCGTTTTTTGTATGTGTATTAAGCATAATCTCTTGTCAGTGCGCTTCGACACAAAAATTTCCGGCTCGTCGATGCAGCGAGACAGATGAGGAAGAGGGGGAGTAGGAAAAAAGGGGAGGGGGAAGAGGTAGCCGGGGCAGTTGCTAAAGAAAAGGAGAGAAAGAGAGACGGAAAGGTGGCGCCTCGCGAGACGAGTAAAAAAGAGAGGCAGACAGCTCAGAGACGGGCGGAAATGTGTTTTCGTCGAGCGCCAAAATATCGCGAACTCATCGGCAAGCTCGGAGGCAAGTCATCGAAGTCGAGAGCGCGTCGAGACACATATATTCGAAGAGAGAGATTGTTGAGAGAGCGAGAGAGAAAGAGTGAGAGAAAGAAAGAGAGGAAGAGAGAGAGAGAGAGAGAGAGAGAGAGAGAGAGAGAGAGAGAGAGAGAGAGAGAGAGAGAGAGAGAGAGGAATGTATAACCAAATGAGACTTGTATTTTTACAAATATTCAAAAGAAAAAAAGTGTACAAATTAAAGAAACTTTAACAAGAAAACAAATAAAAAAGAGGATGAACTCGTTTCGTATACCTTAATATCTCTTGTCACCTTCGTATATTGCAAGCATTGGAATTTATACATATTACGAACCGACGATGCGGGTGGAGGGGGATGACGATGTGGGGGAGAAGCAAAAGCCGAAAAAAAGAAACACTTCAAAAACGAGTGAACAACTCGATTGACGAATGACTTGGCTGCGAGTCGAACGTCACAGATTCCTTTTTTTTACATTTGCCATCAACTAATTCTTGAGACCGAGAAAGAAAGAGAGAAACATGAAAAAAAAAATAAATTTCGAAAGAGGAGGAGGAGTAGTGAGGAGCAATGAGAGAAAGAGACGGGGAGATCGATAAGAGAAAGATGATACACGTTGGTAATTGATGAATTGCGAACGAATGATAACTAGATAAGAGAAAGAGATGATGAATCTGATTACCCTAGATAGATAGTGTAACTTAATAAGAAAAAAAAAATGAATAATAAGAAACACAAAAAGATAAAATATAAATATTATATATAAATAAATATATATGAAAAGATGATGTGTATTGTAAAATATTTAATACTGACTTGTTAGAGACACTCGATGATGCTGATGATGATAATAATAATACTAATGATGATGAAAAGGTATGATATAAGGATGCTGCTGAATGAGAATGAGACAGTTATGATGATATAACGGGAACCGGTACGACGACGATACGACGATTGTAACGACAAATAATAAAAGTACTTAACGTATGATGAAACACAAAAATACAAACATAATAAAGAAAAAAATACAAAAAAAAAGAATGTTAAGAAAGAGAGCGAGAGAGAGAGAGAATGTGAGATACACCTACATTATTCGCGCTGTAATATAGAGGCATACATAATCCGTTACCCACTAAACGAAAAAAAAAAATCGATGTATCGATGTACCCGGGCGTGCTCTGATCGTGCACACACGACGAGACTATTAATTGTCGAGGGGGTGGGCGTCGAATATTCGCACGGCGAGTCCCATGCACATTTCGCGGTTGGAAAAGCCGAAGACGACAAGCGTGTTTTGGCAACGTTCAGATGCGGTTTGATCACGTACATACATAAATACACACATACACACACACACACACATACACACCACAGCCACACTCTCTGATCTTTTATACACGAGGAGAAATTAGCGGTTTGTAGAGTTGAGTGGGCTCGGATCCGTTCGCATCTGTCGGTCACAGAAACATTGTCGTATAGCGTTATACACGAGTATAATAATAATAATAATAATAATAAATAATAATAATAATAATATTAATAAATAATAATTGAGGCGGTAGTTGGAGTATGACAAGTGCGATAGGATCCAATCGGCCGTCACGCTTTTCCTTCAAACCTTCGAGAAAGAATCAGACGAACTCGAGCGATGTATTATTTATTTACCGACTAACGCTAATTTATTGATGATTATACACACGTGTTGTACATTTACTTTACACGTATACGTGGCGTCTGTAAGATTAATTAATTAATTATACGTGCGTTAGGCTTTAGATATGTTCGAGTATATATATACGTATAATCGAGAGACGAGAAGAAGAAAAAAAATTAAGAAATCCTCGCGGCATGCAGTTAGCCGTATACATATTATATACGCATGCTGCGCACACGACTGATCCTAGTTTTACCGTTTTAAGTTGTATTATAAGCTCTTTGATAAAAGTTTAGCAGTGAGGAGTCGCGAATTCGAGAGAAAGAGAGAGAGACAGACAGACATTCAGAGAGAGAGAAAGAAACGAAGGAGCGAGTAAGAAAAGAAAAGACACTCTGCAGTATTAAATTATTTTATAACGAGAGAAGGAATATATATAAAAAATATATATATATATATACAACACGTACGCACGACTCGTCGCAACCAACGCGGGGAGCGATGCTCGAATATAATACCTACACGCATATATATATGCATATGCATATATGTATTCGGTGATCGAGGCCGATCTGAGAAGCAATAAAGAACGCAAACGTCGGAGGTATATAAGAAAAGAGGGAGAGAGAGAAACGAGCACGGCTCGCCCGGTCGCGCAGAGCTATAGCAATAAAAGTTAACATTCCCCAAAAAAGTTAAAAAAAAAAATCGTAAATAAATACAGTTAATAAACGCCAAGTCGCAAACAATACAACAACAACAATAACAACAACAGCAACAACAACAACGCGTGCGAAGTTCTTGAACGTCTACTGTGTCTGTGTGCCGCCGCCGTAAGATTGAGTGAGAGAGTGAACGAATGTGAGAGAGAGAGAGAAGATGAAAAAAAGAACACTGTCAAATACACGCTCATACACTGCTAAAAAAACTGACTCTTGTGTGTTTCTTTATTGCCTCTGTATATGCACCACCACTACCACCACCTTTTCTCTCTTGTACATACCACGTATATATATATATATATATACACACACCGGCCAGCTCACTCTGCTTCCCACCGAGTCCTACTATTCTACTTTTTCGCTCTCCCTCGCACACGTATGTATATAAATATACGCGCGTACCGTGTGTCGTCTATCCTTTTCCTACGTTCACGTGCCAAACTGCATGGTCCGATTTTTCTGGTTTACTTTCAACTAGATCGTAGTCTTAATTTTTGTTCATAGCTGTATATATATATAATGATAGAATTTATAATTATAGTATTTTTTTCTTCGTTAGATCATATTTATTAGATTTTTATATAGATATAATATTATTTATTTTGAATAAGAATAGTAATTATAGTCAGTGTCTCACATTCTGATTTACTTTTATATACTTTGATAACGAATCTTGTGATAAGTCATTTCGTTTAATGTAATAAATGTATGTCTTCTTGCACCATTCTACTGTAACAACTCAGCTTTATTTAACATTGAGAATAAATATTTAGCGTCTCTTCATACTTTGAACCTTGACAAGATTAACTTAATCACACATTTATAAAAAAAAAATAAACAAATACATATTTCACAAACGAATTATTTGCCAGACCTTCTTTTTTCTTTCTTATCGAGTCGCACCGAGCGCGGTTACACCACATAAACATATATTACATCCTGCCCTCGATACAGTTACGAGGAATTTCCACATGTCTGACAAAGAAAGAAAGGAAAAGGGGGCGAGAGACTGAAATATGACGTGATTCCGATCGTGAATCGTGTCCGCACAAAGATTTCGTCCTCTAGTGGCAGCGGCGGCGGCGGCGGCGGCGGC